>SKCR01037874.1:0-73524 GCA_019454045.1 Zanthoxylum bungeanum | reverse complement strand
TTGAGTCAAGATCAAGACCTGGAGCTTTATCTGGTTCAGACGACATAAAAGACTCCCCTAAGCCTCCTCAGGACTAGTTAGTTGGAGCTTTTCATTGACCTTCATCTAGTACAGTCGACAGGAACATTCCCCATGGCTCGTGTTGAGTAAAGATCAAGACCTGTACCTTCATCTGGTCTAGAAGACAAAAAAGAATCCCCTGGACCTTCTTAGGACTAGTCGACTAAAGATTATCCTGGACCTTTATCTAGTTTAGTTGACGGGAACATTCCCCGTGGCTCGTGCCAAGTTAAGATCAAGACTTGGACCTCCATCTGGTCCAGACAACAAAGAAGACTCCCTTGGACCTTCTTAGGACCAGTCGGCTGGAGATTATCTTAGACCTTTATCTAATCTAATCGACATGAAAATTCCCCATGGCTTGTGTCAAGCCAAGATCAAGACATGGACCTTCATCTGGTGAAGACGACATAGAAGACTCCCTTGGACCTGAGGTCCAATCGGGTGGAGATTATCTTGGACCTTCATCTGGTCCAGTTGATAGGGTCATTCCCCATAGCTCTTGACAGTCTCCCAGATCATCATCTTGTATGTCGATTGAGGATCATCCAGATATTTATTTAGTTTCATATGACTTAGACGGGTCCAAGAGACATCAATGTCTAAGTACTTTTACATGCTTTAAATTGAACCCTGGACAATGTACTCGTCACGTACTCTCCAAGCCAATGACTCTTTGACTTAGAGAGTATGAGAAAAACTGTACGGGCCAAATTTGGGCTAAGGACCCAATTGTCTTTTCATCTAGGCCTATATTTTGAGAAAGCCTACATAGTAGCCCATTGGTTTTCCAACATGACCCCAATCGAAAAACATCTCTTCATAATTAATTAATCTCTACATAATAAGGGATCTCAACATCGAAAGCTGAATGTTTAACATATTAGTGGGGCCCACCATCATAAATACAACCCATATTCCAACTAGAAAACTATTCCTAAGCTTTTAAAAGAAAGCAGAACTCAGATTAAATTCTTTCAAGCTTGAGCTCTGAGACTTGAGCTCTTAAAGTATATTACCCTCTAAACACTGGTCCACCGCCCTCACGGCAATCGACGGAGGTCAAGATAACATAAAACCTTGTTATTCTATTACTTTTTGCTCGTCTTCACTACTAACTTGAGCGTCAGAGTGCCTACGGAAACCACCATACTAGTAGATAGAAACACCCTAGTCACTCTACCCTTGTTTTACAGGATCGCTAGTGCCCCATCATAAAAATTCTTGATAATAGACCAAAGGTGAAATGCAGTGTCTACAAGGGTCGGGCTGGCATTGTCACGTGACGCCTGTTCCTGGACTTACTTTGCATTTTTTCCATAATTACATTTTAGCATGTTGCGAAACACCATAGGTTTCCTTGTCAGTATAGTCACATGCAACATTCATGTGCATGTTTAGGACTATTATGTTCGAGTATGCTAACCGTACATTAACATATAATAGATTCGATGCAGAGAAATCCTTCCAGTTTCATTTGAGCACGCTTGCATTAGGACGCCAATTCTATAAGTAAATGCTACTTATGTTTATTTTCTTGTTATTACGTTTACTATACGTTTTATTGATAGTTTACGTAATATAAGTTTCGATTTATGATTCATGTTATATACGTAAGTTTGATGATCTTCAAGTTGGATTTCATGTTCCCAACTCACGTTCTCAGTTTACAACTCAAGCTTACACGGATACAATTCATGTTCTCAAAAGCCATGTTTATACGTATTTAGTTTGTGTTCACACATCATATGTTTACAAGTTTACGTTTTTAGCTTGTGTGATGTCATCATAGATGTACTAGTTAGGAATGCCACTCGGATGACATCCATCTCATACTTATTCTAAAATATGTAATGAACCCCATACGAGCATTATATGCATAACCCAGTATATATATTAGTTCAAGGTTTATGGGTTTCCAGTTCATGATGTATAGTCATTGGTCATGGTTTGCAGTTTATATTTTATGTTTTATAGCTAATTTATAGTTTTTAGTTTGTGCTATAGCTTCCATGTCATGTTACGATTTACCATCCATGTCTATAGTTTACAGTCATGCTCGATAGTTTATATATTTCATTTTTCAGATTTAGTTCATGTTTACATTTTCATATCATGATTTAGATTTCAGTTTTCAGTATTCAGCTTTCAGTTCATGTTAAAGTTTTAATCATGTTTCCAGGTTACGTTTTACAACTTAAGTTCAAGTTTACAGATTCAAGTCATGTTTACGGTTTTCAATCTATGTTAACGTTTTCAGTTTTCAGTTCATATGTTATAGCTTCAATTTATATCTTACTGTTTCATTTCATTTATATGTTTCAAGTTCATGATTTACAGTTTAAGCGTCATGTTTTATAGTATTTCATTTTACGTTGTATAATTTGCAGTCATGTCTTGAAGTTCAAAGTTCATGTTTCACTGTTCATGTTATACAGTCGTATTTACAATTTACGTTTCACAACTTACAATCGATGTCACACATGACAAGTTAAAAAGTTTATGTTTTCACACTCATGATTTTTAAAGCTAATGTTTCAATTCATGATTCCCGTTGTATGTCATGATTTACAGTCACGCGTCCTGAATTTCCATTCTCAGTCATGTGTCTTATGTGTCATGTTTATAGCTTATGTTTTCACGCAACATGTTTTAAGATTCATGGTTTGAACAATTTTAGTCCATGTTATACATGCCTAAAGCTCATGTTTGATGTCCATAGTTTATGATTTCATGTTCATGTCTCATATTTTATAGTTTATGTTTAGTTTATAGCTTGTGTTACAATATTTATAGTTAATGATTTTCCCAAATTTCATAGTTGAAGTTTCATGCTTTACAATACATGGCTTACGTGTTTTCAATTGCAAGTAAATAATAATTTTCAAAACGGTAGTAGAGTACCGTCTCCACAGCTTTACCATGCCTAATCGTTTAGATAAACCTCTTAGGCTATTACAGTTCATGGTTCATGGAGCAAATTTGTCGTTCATGTTATGTTATGTTTAACTTCTCAGTATTTACTCACTAGGTCATTTATACGACTTACTTTTTACTTTCAGTTTTGTGTTGTAGGAGTTCAATCATGTGGTAGGCAAGCTTTAGAGAAGTTGGATATGAGCTGCAGTCATTAGGAACATAAATCTACCAATTTTATAGATTATGTTGTGATAATTATGACTCATATATTGAGGGTCCACATGTTTGTTTATTGGGCACGTTAGGCCAAAGGATGTTCATGTATAGATCATATTGTAAAAATTTATTTAAATTACGTTGAATCATGTCGCTAATCATATAATGATTAAAATAATATTCACTTACTAAATGAATTGAATACAAATCATGATATTAAGATTCATTAAGTAAATAAATTGTGTCTATCCCGAGTTTTCGGAATAATTTTGGAAGGTCTCTAGATCGAAGCTCAAGTCTCGAAATGAGACGATGTTGGAGAATAAGATTTTAAGTGTTGAATAATAGGTCAGACTATTTTAAAGTTTAAATTTATTGTATTGAAAATTGCTTAGTTGAGAAGAATCGATTACACAAATTGCGTATATTATTTTATGCATAGGATGTTTGTTGTTTCGACTTTAAAAATAGAAAACAAACTTTGATTCAAGTGATTATTGAACTATCAGACTTGTTTTTCTGAGACAAATAATTTTTGTGTTTGGCACTTTTCAAAATTTTGAGTAGAAGAGCCTCCAATTTATAGATTCCCAAAATTTCCCATTGAGAGAGTACTAAAGAGCAAAATTCAAGGGTCATTTTGTAAATTCCAAAATATTTTGTATATAAGCCTAAATATGTGTGTTAATTTACACACACAGTGGTAGAGAGAGAACGATTGGGAGAGAGAAAGAAGAAGCCGCCGGCGGACGGCTCTCCGACCGTCGGCTATGATGCGCGACCCCACCAAGGAGGTCATCTGACCAAACCCCACCACATGGTGGCTAACGATTAAGTCATAGTGGCCGGGAAATGTTGCGAGGAGGAGAGAGAAATTGTGGGCTTTTTAAGCCTGATCTGGTTCATTTCGACACCTTTATGAGTCGATCAATGTACTAAATCAAAGCTCTGAAAAGAAAAAGTACTACAAGGCTACAATGTCAGTTTTATGGAATGCCACTAGGTTTCACATGAATCGAGAGAAAAATATTTGAATGACCAATGAATCATTTTCCCAAGATCTCCGATTAGAATTTTGTCAATTTTGATGTGTTCATGGGGCATAGAGAGTCCACTGGTACCTTATAATTTCGTTAAAATATCTTGGTAAAAAGTAGATATTTTCAAGTTTATTGTATTATTTTCGGATGCTCATTGTAGATTCGTAGAGTAATGTATTGATGTGTATTGAATTGGTTGTATTAGAATATGTTGAAAATGAGCTATTTGTATAATCCGAGCGAAATCGAAGCGAATTAGATCGATTCGATAAGTAAAATGATTTTCTGGTAAAATTAGATTTCTCGTGTGTTTGTGTTTTCATGAATGTAACGATAGATATGAGTTAGTAATGATGATATAATATTGTGTCAATGGTTTCAGAAAGTTTCGGTGGATTTATTATCATTTTGTAGCTTACTGAAGACTTTCCGAAAATACGCAATTTTCATATTTGAGTTACTGAATTGATATAGAATAGTGTGTAATAATGTACTAGGAGTATTAGATGTTTCCGGGTGGACGGGAAAGTCCCGAATAGTTTCAGATTCATCTGTAATTTTTAGACTTTTTGGAAGGTTTTCTGAATTTTAGGCGGACACTGAATCTATTGCTACAAATATGTTATATTGGATGTATTATGAATAATGAAACTGAAAATTTTATAAACAGACTTGGTTTGGGTGTTCTAGGAAGATCCAAAAGTTTTTATAGTTGAGTCGAGAATATCACATATCGTTAGTTCTAATTGTTTCTGCCACATGTTATAACAGATTTGACTAGGATCAAGAGCGTTCATGAGACCAGGTAAGTATTCCATACGGTAAATATTTGATGTATAGTTAATTATTTGTATGATTGTTTCATAGCAGATATACGTGTGTACATGTATATGTACGTACATAGAAATATGTATAGCTTAAGTTGACTAAACCACCAGGGGTTTGGGTGGTTTGATACCACTATGTATGACTCCTATGTTATGGATATATATATATATATATATATATATATATATATGTTTGTGTGTGTGTGTGTTGCGCGCGCGCGCGCGCTAGTTGGAGGAATGCTATTAAGGTATAGATAAATAGCATAATGTGATGGTTTTGAAATTTGAACGTTATCTGTTAATGGATGACATAGATGATGCACGAAATGTAATACTTTGATTTTATGATTTCAAAAGTATTTTGACGAAAGGATTCATATAACTCTCATTTTACTGTATATGATGATGATATATTTCTGTTTCGGCGCTTTATTTATCTTTTTATGTTTTATGAACTTTCATTATGTTTCTGCCGAGGCGGTTGTCATTAGGTTATGACCATAAAAAAATGGCTACCTACTACTCTGTCAACATGGTCTTATTTTGTTCATTGCCCGGTCAGTGCGTTACCCAGGCACTGAACTCTTGAGATGTTCGTCCATTTGAGTTAAATCTTGCACGGTTGATATAGATATGAATGATTTTGTGGTTTTGTTTACTGATAATATTTTTCCAATATATTTTGGATACTTTTGTTTCATAGTTTTTCTGAAATGGTATTTCAAAATTTATTTTGAAAAAAATTCATTTCCGAAATAGATGTGTTTAAAACGCATTTGATTTCGCTTCTGGCAAGGTATAAGCTTTTGATTAGATATGATATGTGTAGGACACAGAAATCGGTGACGCTGTTCTAGGCTCGCGGCCTAGTTGGGAGTACGAAATAACATGGAGTCGCCACCCGGTGTGAACCGGGACAAAGATTTAAGGCCGCACTCACCCCTCGCAAGGGAAGACCTCAAACCGTTGGGTTCGGAATGGTCCCTTACTTATGCCACTTGTAATGATGTGATTTGTGCAATAAACTAACCGAATCTACGCAACATGCTCAAGAATAACCTATATCTAGTTCATGTTCATAAAGATAAATCATATGTCTAAGTTTGCATGCTCGAAAAGTAAATCATCATAACACACGACAACACACGGCAATCTCATGAACATACTTCAATTATAAATGCGGAAAACAAATAACTACCTAATCATAATGTAAATCCCAAACGAAAAATAAATAACTAATCATGCTTAAAAATAAATAACTAAATCATGCTTAAAAAGAAAATAAATAACATACTAGACTAAATCATGCTCGAATACAAGGTTGAATGAAACGAAATACGTATCTCTTAAGTGGTGCGTGGCGTTGTATCCCGAGTACAAACCGCACTACCGTCCATTCGAATTCGGCTACGGAATTTACGTCCGGGTTTCCATCCGATATACCACAAAAGAAAACACGTATTCCGCTCATCCGGAATTCACATCATGCCTCAACAAACGACTCTCATGCGATATCAAATATTAAAATAAATAAAAAGAAACAAAAGATAATAAATAAAAGGGTGCCCTTAGGTCTAACCTCTTCTGTCGTCTCTCGAAAGCGCGTTAAACGGCCGTCGGAAGGGTTGATATTCCGCAACTTTCCTGGTTAACTAATCCAACGTTTTTTGTCGCTGGTTCGCTGTTTGGGCTGCTGTTTTCACTCCATTTCGTTGCAGTTTCTGGTCACGATTTAGGCTTACTATTTTACGGTAATGCGGGACTGTTTTGGCCTACGGTTTGTGGGTTTTACTGGGCAATTTTTGGTGCAGTTTTACGGGTTTTACTGGGCAGTTTCAGTCAATTTTTGGATGAATTCGGGGACTGTTTTGGGCAGTTTGTGGAGAGTTTATTTGCGGCAAAACAGGGCAGTTTTGGGGGCTGTATGCGTGAGTGGGGTTTTACAATGTGATGGGCGTGAAGGAGCTGTTTGTAGGGTGTCTTGATTGCGTGAATTGGGTGGGCTGTGAAGGTGTTGATTAGGCGTGAATTGAAGGCTGGTCATAGGGCTTATTCATGCGTTGATTTAGAGGGGGATTTGAGGACTTGTAAGAGTGGTTATGTGAGGGGACGTGTTGAGTGGCTATAGCATGAGGGATGAGTGGGCAGGTGGCTAGGTGCGTGAGTAGGGTTTTGCAGTGTGATGGGCTGTGAGTGTTGACGTGTGAGGTTGGCTTCGTGGGTTTTCAGGGCTGTCGGTTCACTCGGTGGAGGGCTGTTGTGTTCGTGTGAGTTGGTTGCCAAGATTAGGGTTTTTGGTTTGGACGTGAGTCAGTAGGCGTGTTAATCACTGGACCATGTGCGTGGGTTCATGCGTCCCATGTGGCTGCGATGAAGGCTTGAGCTTGCTGGTCAGCGTAGGTTTGTTTGGTGAGAGAGGGTTATGTGGGCTGATTGAAGGAGCAAGGTGGCGTTGAGGATTATGGGTGAGTGTGTGGCGCTAATTAAAGAAGAGGCAGGTGCGTGAAGGTGTGAAAGGGGTAGGTGGCGCGTCAATGGGCATGTGTCCTATGGCAGTACGTGAAGAAGGCTAAGAAGGGCTGATGAAGGCAATTAGTGAGGCTTACGTGAAGGCCAGGTGTGTGAGGGTATATGCGGTCTCAAAGAGGCTGGTCGGTGATGAATATGCTGAAGTTGTGGCTTTGGCGTGAAGAAGACTTGGTGATGCGCTGGTGGAGGCTTACTTGACTTTGAGTAAGATAAGGTGGGCTGTGGGCTAGGTTATATTTTCTTTTGTATTTTCGTGAGAGTGAGCGAGCCAGCCAGGGTTTGGTAAGGGGGTGAATGGTTCTTTTTATAGGACAAGGGATGGGGTTTACCGTGTTGGAGAATGAATAAGATTTGTGTGTTTTTTTAAAGGGAATATCTTTTAATTTAGTATGTGATAAGGAAATATTTTAATTTGGAGAAGTGATTTATGTATTTTAGGAAAGGGATTTAATTTAATTTAGGAAGGTGATTTAATGTGTCATGTGTTTTAATTTAATTTAAGTTTAATTTTAATTTGTTTTAATTTAATTTGTGACATGTATTTTAAATGTTTTAATTATTTAATTTGTGAGATGTGTTTTAAATGTTTTAATTATTTTTGGATGTGATCTAATGGGTTTGGTGTGTTTTAAATAGAGGTCCAACGAGCAAACCGAAGCTAAACAAGCGAGTTAAATCCTGACCAAATGCTAATTTCCAACTTTGCCCTTCCGACGTCCGTTTCCCGCGGCTTTCACAATCAAAGAGGTAGTGTCTCCATACGAGACTCATCATCGGGCTTATATGCAAAAATGCAGTGCCTACAGTCACCCCCACTTTGATGGGACTTGTGCAGTGTGTGACAATGACAATCCTATCAAAGTACGTGCAATGCATTTTACTTATCCTGGCTCGCCAGCTGTCACCTGGTTTGCCTGTTGCTCTGAACTGAATTTGGTGATGTGGTGAGGTGCCGTGACCTCAAGATTCATCCCTGCAAGATGCTTCGATCTCTAGGAATCACTACCGAACTGAACTGATTATAATGGCAAGGCGCTTCGACCCATGTGCTTTGTTCCCGAACCATCTGTGGACTTTGTTCCCGAACTGTGTAGAGAGTGGGCTTTGTTCCCGAACCACCGAATGTGAACTGTGATGATGATACAGTGGGCCATCGACCCTGGGACGCATCTCGGAACTGCAACCGACAACGGGGGAACCTCGACCCTGGGCACCCCGACCCGACACCGCTGTCAATAGGGACATCGCCCTCGAACTGGTGATGTAGTGGGCACCTCGACCCTGGGCACCTCGACCCGGAACTACAACCAACAACGGGGGCACCTCGACCCTGGGCACCTCGACCCCACACCGCTGACAATAGGGACCTCGCCCTCGAACTAATGATGTAGTGGGCACCTCGACCCTGGGCACCTCGACCCGGAACTACAACCGACAACGTGAGCCCCTCGACCAAACAACACGCTGATAATAGGGACCTCACCCTCGACTGATGATGTAGTGGGCACCTCGACCCGGAACTACAGTCGACAACGGGGGCACCTCGACCCTGGGCACCTCGACCCAACACCGCTGACAATAGAGACATCGCCCTCGAACTGATGATGTAGTGGGCACCTCGACCCGGAACTACAGTCGACAACGGGGGCACCTCGACCCTGGGCACCTCGACCCCACACCGCTGACAATAGGGACCTCGCCCTCGAACTGATGATGTAGTGGGCACCTCGACCCTGGGCACCTTGACCCGGAACTACAACCGACAACGGGGGCACCTCGACCATGGGCACCTCGACCCAAACCGCTGACAATAGAGACCTCGCCCTCGAACTGATGATGTAGTGGGCACCTCGACCCGGAACTACAACCGACAATGGGGGCACCTCAACCCTGGGCACCTCGACCCAACACCGCTGACAATAGGGACCTCGCCCTCGAACTGATGATGTAGTGGGCACCTCGACCCAGAACTACAACCGACAAAGGGGGCACCTCGACCCTGGGCACCTTGACCCAATACCGCTGACAATAGGGACCTCGCCCTCAATATGATGATGTGGTGGGCACCTCGACCCTGTGACGCATCCCGAAACTACTACCGACAACGGGGGCACCTCGACCCTGGGACGCATCTCGAAACTACAACCGACAATGGGGGCACCTCGACCCTGGGACGCATCCCAATACCACTGACAATAGGGACCTCACCCTCAAACTGATGATGATGTGGTCCTCGCCCCCAAAACTGATACTGATGTGGGCCTCGCCCTTAACTGATACTGATGTGGGCCTCGCCCCAAAACTGATACTGATGTAGGCCTCGCCCCAAAACTGATACTGATGTGGGCCTCGCCCTAGACTAATACTGATGTGGGCCTCTCCCTCAACTGATACTGACGTGGGCCTCGCCCCAGACTAATACTGATGCTAATATGGGCCTCGCCCTCAGAGTGTCATACCTGGCAAGACCGATTCTGAATTAACGTGGGCCTCGCCCTCAGAGTGTCATACCCGGCAAGACTGATACTGATAATAATGTGGGCCTCGCCCCCAGATTGCCATACCCGGCAAGACTGATATAGAACCAATGTGGCCTCGCCCCCAGAATGCCATACCCGGCAGAACTGATACTGAACTGATGTGGGCCTCGCCCCCAGAATGCCATACCCGGCAAAACTAATACTAAACCAATGTGGGCCTCGCCCCCAGAATGCCATACCCGGGAGAACTGATACCGAACTGATGTGGGCCTCGCCCCCCAGAATGCCATACCCGGCAAACCTAATACTGTACTGTATGAGATGGTCCATTCCCGAACCGTTACTGTGATGTGGTTCATTCCTGAACCGTTACTGTAATGTGGTCCATTGCCGAACTACGTTCCATTCTCGGATTGCCATTCTCGGCTTGTTCATTCCTGCATTGTGCTCCGTTCTTGGAATGCCATTCTCGGTGTGTTCATTCCCGAACCTTGCTCCATTCTTGGATTTCCATTCTTGGGTTGTTCATTCTCGAACTCTACTCCATTCTCGGATTTCCATTCTTGGCTTGTTCATTCTCGAACTTTACTTCATTCTCGGATTGCCATTCTTAGCTTGTGATGCAATGGGCCTCAACCCTAGGACTCATCCCCAAAACTGATAGTGATGTGGGCCTCGACCCTGGGACTCATCCCCAAAACTGATGCTGAAGTGGGCCTCGCCCCCAGACTGAAACTGATGTGGGCCTCGCCCCAAACTGATATGGGCCTCGCCCCAAACTGATATGGGCCTCGCCCCAAACTGATACTAATGTGGGCCTCGCCCCCAGATTGATGCTGATGTGGGCCTCACCCCCAGACTGATACTGATGTGGGCCTCGCCCCAGACTGATACTAACGTGGGCCTCGACCCTGAGACTCATCCCCAAAACTGAAACTGATATGGGCCTCAACCCTGGGACTCATCCCCAAAACTACTACTCATATGTTGCTGATTTTGGTTGGCTTGTCTTTGCCGCTTTCTTTTTTTTTTCTTTGAAACCTGTGAATACAAAACAAAACAAACACAAAACGAATGCAAAATATGTTACGTGTATGCATGCATGCATGAATGAATTTCCTATTCCATTAGGTTAGGTTTTCCGCCAATTCTCCAGGTGATTGCTCGGCCTTCTCTCTGGTTTCATGGCTCAATTTCTTGTTTATTCTTTTTATTCACGGGGTGGTAGACTGGTCGCTCCCAGTCTTGGTTTAGCTTTCTGCTTTTCACTGTTTGCACTTGGTCAACATGAACCACATGGTGGGGCCTTCCATATCATACTATATCACATGCTACGAAATAGTCCCAATAGTTACACATATTATTGCCCTCAAAGAATGCTCAGTATTGAAACCAGAGAACCTTCAAAACATTCAACGCAACTCAAATCCAAGTCTGTGAATAAATGATCTAAGCCAGACTCAAAGTGTGTGTGTGCAAAGGTTCTTTCGCAGCTTAATCCTTAGGTAAGCTAACTCGAAGATTTCGTTTCAAAAATCAGGATCGATGGGTCAAACCAACCTAGATGTCTCAGTTATGCTCTGCAATTGTTTTTTCGCGTTCAATGTGGCATGGTTTTATATTTCTTTTCCTTTGTCTCTTTTTTTTTCTTTTTTTTTCTTTTTTTTTTCAACACACCTACCATTTAAGGTAGCATTTCTCCTCATGGTGGTTCTAATACTCGCCCATGGGTAGCTTCACGCTTATCGGTTATAGGCGGTTTATTTCTTTTCTTTAGAGACTTTTTCTTTTATTTTCAACCATACCACACATCATAACACAAGCAAGTCAGGATAGACATCTAAGCAAACGGTCATTCACCGACCTACAATCTTTTTCAAATATTCATCTTGCCAACTACTCAGGTTTTCACCACTAAGAACCTATAATTAAGTGCTTACGAGTCTAACATAGATCAATTACTCAAAGCATCAGATAAAAGCACATCAAGAGTTTATCGTTTCTAAGATTTCACCCTAAAACAAACAATTTCATCATCAGACTTACGTCTAACTATTAAGGACTAAAACAAACAATCAATCAATTTTTTTCTTTTCTTTCTCTTCTTTTTTTTCACTATTTTCTCTCTCTTTTTTCTCTTTTTTTTTTCTCTTTTTTTTTCTCTTTTTTTTTCTTTTTTTTTCATCTCTAACCCAACGGATATCTATAATGGCGTTTAATACACGGGGTTAACATGATGCGTGTATGCATTAGATGCATGAGATAAGTGCAATGTATGTAATATATAAGCCCATTTAAGAATTTTCACACTAGTTGGCCCATTATCATTTTAAAGTATTCAATCATACTATTGCGCGGTGCAAACTTGTCCTAGTTGAAAAGGCCCAACAGGTTTACACTTTGCGATGATATGGCTAAACAACTTCAAATGATAAGAGGCCAAAACATAAAATGGCCCACCGATATTTTAGAAGCCTTTGGCCCAACTGTCGAAGGACACGAACTCGTCCCAATATAAATGGCCCAACAAGTTCACATCTTTTGACAAAAGGTCCAATTGGATCCAAATGACGACGGTCCAAAATATCAACATAAAAAAATAATTTCTACTAGTTCTACGACTAAGGTTCACATGTGGGTTCACGGGAGTGCGGACAAAGGCTCTCGCTGACGAAGGCTCTCGTTGACAATGCCTTTATCTAAACCCCTTCAACCCACTATAGAAACGGTCAACTAATGCACAAATTATACACATCACAAGACATGATTTCGGGGCCGATTCTCTATCCCCAGTGGAGTCGCCAGACTGTAGGACACATAAATCGGCGACGTTGTTCTAGGCTCGCGGCCTAGTTGGGAGTATGAAATAACATGGAGTCGCCACCCGGTGTGAACCGGGACAAAGATTTAAGGCCGCACTCACCCCTCGCAAGGGAAGACCTCAAACCGTTGGGTTCGGAATGGTCCCTTACTTATGCCACTTGTAATGATGTGATTTGTGCAATAAACTAACCAAATCTACGCAACATGCTCAAGAATAACCTATATCTAGTTCATGTTCATAAAGATAAATCCTATGTCTAAGTTTGCATGCTCGAAAAGTAAATCATCATAACACACGACAACACACGACAATCTCATGAACATACTTCAATTATATAATGTGAAAAACAAATAACAACCTAATCATAATGCAAATCCCAAACGAAAAATAAATAACTAATCATGCTTAAAAATAAATAACTAAATCATGCTTAAAAAAGAAAATAAATAACATACTAGACTAAATCATGCTCGAATACAAGGTTGGATGAAACGAAATACGTATCTCTTAAGTGGTACGTGGCGTTGTATCCCGAGTACAAACCGCACGACCGTCCATTCGAATTCAGCTACGGAATTTATGTCCGGGTTTCCATCCGATATACCACAAAAGAAAACATGTATTCCGCTCATCTGGAATTCACATCATGCCTCAAAAAACGACTCTCATGTGATATCAAATATTAAAATAAATAAAAAAATGAAAGATAATAAATAAAAGGGTGCCCTCAGGTCTAACCTCTTTTTTCATCTCTCGAAAGCGCGTTACACGGCCGTCGGATGGGTTGATATTCCGCAACTTTCCTGGTTCACTAATCCAACGTTTTTCCTCGTTGTTTCACTGTTTGGGCTGCTGTTTTCACTCCGTTTCGTTGTGGTTTCTGGTCACGATTTAGGCTTACTGTTTTGCGGTAATGCGGGACTGTTTTGGCCTACGGTTTGTGGTTTTACGGGGCAGTTTTTGGTACAGTTTTGCGGGTTTTACTGGGCAGTTTCAGGCAGTTTTTGGGTGAATTCGGGGACTGTTTTGGGCAGTTTGTGGAGAGTTTATTTGCGGCAAAACAGGGCAATTTTGGGGGCTGTATGCGTGAGTGGGGTTTTGCAGTGTGATGGGCGTGAATGAGCTGTTTGTAGGGTGTCTTGATTGCGTGAATTGGGTGGGCTGTGAAGGTGTTGATTAGGCGTGAATTGAAGGCTGGTCAGATGGCTTATTCATGAGTTGATTTAGAGGGGGATTTGAGGACGTGTAAGAGTGGCTATGTGAGGGGACGTGTTGAGTGGCTATAGCATGAGGGATGAGTGGGCAGGTGGCTAGGTGCGTGAGTGGGGTTGGCTTCGTGGGTTTTCAGGGCTGTCGGTTCACTCGGTGCAGGGCTGTTGTGTTCGTGTGAGTTGGTTGCCAAGATTAGGGTTTTTGGTTTGGACGTGAGTCGGTAGGCGTGTTAATCACTGGACCATATGCGTCGGTTCATGTGTCCCATGTGGCTACAATGAAGGCTTGAGCTTGCTCGTCAGCGTAGGTTTGTTTGGTGAGAGAGGGTTATGTGGCTGATTGAAGGAGCAAGGTGGCGTTGAGGATTATGGGTGAGTGTGTGGCGATAATTGAAAGGAGAGGCAGGTGCGTGAAGGTGTGTAAGGGGTAGGTGGCGAGGTCAATGGGCATGTGTCTTATGGCAGTACGTGAAGAAGGCTATGAAGGGCTGATGAAGGAAATTAGTGAGGCTTACGTGAAGGCCATGTGTGTGAGGGTATATGCGGTCAAAGGGGCTGGTCGGTGATGAATATGCTGAAGTTTGTGGCTTTGGCGTGAAGAAGACTTGGTGATGCGCTAGTGGAGGCTTACGTGACTTTGAGTAAGATAAGGTGGGCTGTGTGGCTAGGTTATTTTCTTTTGTATTTTCGTGAGAGTGAGCGAGCCAGCCAGGGTTTGGTAAGAGGGTGAATGGTTCTTTTTATAGGCCAAGGGATGGGGTTTACCGTGTTGGAGAATGAATAAGATTTGTGTGTTTTTAAAGGGAATATCTTTTAATTTAGTATGTGATAAGGAAATCTTTTAATTTGGGGAAGTGATTTATGTATTTTAGGAAAGGGATTTAATTTAATTTAGGAAGGTGATTTAATTTGTGTCATGTGTTTTAATTTAATTTAATTTAATTTTAATTGGTTTTAATTTAATTGTGACATGTTTTTTAAATGTTTTAATTATTTAATTTGTGAGATGTATTTTAAATGTTTTAATTATTTTTGGATGTGATCTAATGGGTTTGGTGTGTTTTAAAATAGAGGCCAACGAGCAACCGAAGCTAAACAAGCGAGTTAAATCCTGACCAAATGCTAATTTCCAACTTTGCCCTTCCAACGTCCGTTTCCCGCGGCTTTCACAATCAAAGAGGTAGTGTCTCGATATGAGACTCATCATCGGGCTTATATGCAAAAATGCAGTGCCTACAATATGATATGTTTTTGTCTCGGCACTTGATGTTTATTTTGTGTTTTATGATATTTCATTATGTTTTCGCTGAGGCGCTTGATGATTTATTTCCGTCACTGAGCTTGATAATAGTTTCAGTTTTAAAACCTCTTTGGCGGTTGATATGGGATCCTGACATAAGCTTGTTTCGTTCATTGTTCGGTCAGAGCGCATGACTTGGACATTGGACTCTTGATTAGTTTTATGATGTTTTCAGATGCCTTTGTTTTATTGTCCTAAAAAGAGTTATTTTCAAAAAGAAATTGAGATTAAAATAAAAAGAGGTATTTTCAAAAAGAAATTGAGATTAAATGAGTTACGTTACATATTGATGGTTTGAATGATGGATGAGATTGATTGCACATGACTTGTGTTTGTATTATGTGTATATGACAATTTGGTTGATGAGATAATACTTATGTTTGTTTAAAACTCAAACAAGTATTCTTTGCTTATTTTGACTTTCAACATCGTCATGTGATGACTTTAATCTATGGAAGTTATGTAAGTCTTTGTTGTTGGCTATCCTATGTTCTAAATGTTTAGAATAATATTAAGAACTTAGATTTGTACGAGGTGCATATTTCTACAAGGTTTGTAGATGAAAGGAACAATGCATCTTTTATTTTAAGCAAATAATTTCGTTTACATATTACATGAAGCTCTAGGGCATATATCTCAATAGTTTATACACCGACATCACCTTTGTAAATCACATGACATAGCATGCCATGCTTTTGTGATTTGTTGATATTAAAATGAATGGTTTAAGTTTGAATTGAGGATATGAAATGAGTTATCTTAAGTTGGGTTGGAGATTGGATGATAATGTTGGGGATTACTTGAGCTTTGTTATTAGAAGTTGATGTTCAACCCTGAAATTGGGCGAGCGTCGCGATGCAACTACTCATGTGTCGCGACATGCAATGAGGGAAGACTATCTGCATCGGTTCTGGATACATGGGCGTCGTGACTCGCAAGCTCTGGCGTCGCAATGCTAACTATAAGGTTTCTATTTGCCTCGTGTCTGATTTTGTGAGCGTTGCGATGCTCAACACCCAGCGTCGCGACGCGTAACAAGGAAATGCTTCTGCCTCAAATCTAAATTAGTAGGAGTCACACAACACGCAATCTCCAGCGTCGCGACGCGTGACCAATATTTCAGAATCAGTTTTAGCCATTTCATTTCCAACTTAGGATGTTAGAGTCCACCCTTAGGATCTCTGATGATCGGAAAATATATCAATATTTACCGCCCCTGTTACTTAATATTTTATTTAGTTTCTCGGGTTTGATGAACGTTTTGATGTGTTTTAGTTATTTTGAAGATAAAATAATATTGGGAAACAATTGAATCATTTAGGACGAAATGTGGGTCAAATAAGGGCAAAAATTGGACTTGACATATTAATTTTGGAGATTGGAAACTTGAAAGGGCGTTTCAACGAAGTGCAGTTTTGGAAATTCCAGTTTTGCGCATCTGTCGTATTTTGTGCATAACTTTTTACTCCGATATCGGATTGAGTTGATTCAAGTTCCAGATTAAATAAGACGCAAAGATATATAACTTTGAAAGACAAAATAATTTCTAATTCTGAATATTTCATGCCCGAAATTGATGAACCATCCAGAAGTGTGTTGTGTGTAATTATTAAAGTCATTTTCAAAGCAAAAAAATAAATTAATAAATAAATAATAAAAATTATCAAATCACCACCAAACGTGATAAGAAATTAGTGGAGCAATTAATAATGGATTTGGTGGAGCAATTAGTGGAGCAATTAATAATGGATTTGGTGGATGATTTGATGGAGGCAAACTTTTGCCTATAAATACCAAGCCATTTCATTTGTAAATTCATACTTTCTTCTAAGGAATTCCTTAAGAATACTAAGAGGATTGTATCTTTGTTTTTTTATTTACAGCTTTTAGTAATTAATTTCCGCTTTCGCACTTTATTTTCTATACTTTTCAGTTTTTACTTTCCGCAATTTACTTTTACGCACAATATTTTCTTTTTTTAATTTTCAGTTTTTACTTTTCAGTAATGAGGAGGTAACTCCCCTTTGCTGGGGTAAAGGTAAAACTTTTATTACTAATATTTAGATTAATCTCCCTTAATTAAAATATATAAACTAGTTAAAACCTGACTTAATGAGGATACCGTCATATTGGTCGGTTGGTAATTATTTAAATTGGTTTTAACCTGACTAAACTGGATACCGCCTGATTGGTCGGTTGGTAATTAATTATTAATTTGACTTAATCTGGATACCGCCTATATGGCTGGTTGGTAATTATCATGCAAAGTTAATATATTATAATAAAAGAGATATCTAAAATAGAAGTAATAAAAGTGGATCCTTTTACCTCAGCATTTTCTTTTATTGTACTTTTACTTTATTTACTTTTTAGCAATTTACTTTCAGCATTTACTTTTCAGCAATTTACTTTTCAGCAATTTACTTTCAGCATTTATTTTTCAGTAATTTACTTTCAGCATTTACTTTTCAGCATTTAATTTTCAGTATTTAATTTCAGCATTTACTTTTCGTCATTACTTTTCAGCAATTTACTTTTCAGCATTTTACTTTATGTCTTTTTTTATTTAAGTTTTTACTAGCCCTAGTTATGTGTCGTAACTAAAATAGTTATTTGGGGTTGTGATGAATTCTAATATCACCGGTTTATAAGGGTTTATTTTATAGTTTGGGTAATTTAAAGGTTTACTTATAAGTCTTAAGCTTAATGCGTCTTGTTAATTGGCACTAATAAGATTGATCTGGTAAATCTAAAAAAAAATTGACAAAGGAATTTTAGGTTTCAGCCTTAGACTTAATAGCCCACGATCTTCCTGTTGGACAGTTATGACCAATAGCATCACTATTTGTACAGATCATGGTGTTGTTGTACAAATTAACTATGTGACAAAGGAAATTGCTCTTTTATCTTTTTTGATTAGATCACCAAGATGTATACATGATGAAAGGTCCATATGATTAGTTTCGGATTGATAAGATATGAGACAATATCAATCCATGAAGGTTTAATCATTAAATATCCATAGTCGTAGTATTATCGAGATTGGACATCGATAATGCGGAATAGACTAGTATTGCACTTGTGCGTGTTATGGGAGCATAACGGCATAGTTCTCATATATTTGGGTATATGATACTCATGCAAGTGTAATAGGAGGTTGTGTTTACTGATGGTACGGGAAACAGCTTCGCTCTGGATAGACCGCTCGGAATTCCATTGGTAGTATGACTATGTGTCTATGGAAGTCCGAATCAGGGTAGGTGTATTTGGTCTTAACCTCAGACTTGCACCGCTAATACTTGCGACAATCAATATACTTGGTTTTGGTCATCCAGGGCTTTAATAGGTTCTGTGTATGCCTCTTCTGGATATATTGAGAATCGTAGTGTATTGGGTGTGATGTCGAGACGGAAGTATCACTCCAGTCATAGTGGAGATGATGATCACGTAGGATACGAAACTGGTTCTCTTATGTACTGCAGTCATCGGGATAAAATGACTAGGTCATGTTTATCCGATTATAGAGACTAGTTACCAGAGATCCGATGTGCTTAGTACGGGGCAGACACATTTCCAGCCCCAGGCCTTGCCTGTGACATCCGATGCTGGATCGAAATACGCAATACTACGTATACTACGCCTGATATAGATCACATATTCCAGTAAGAATATTTCTAGAGAATTGGGTAGGCACGGTGCTTTGCTAGAGCCAACCATGTCTTGTAAATCGGTAAAAACGTAGTACTAGGTACATACGTGTTCGGATAGTCCGACGACCGGATTTACTGCCAACATATCCGGGGATCTCATAGGTCGCTTCCCCAGATTCACCGATGACGTGACTCGCACTTTATTAATCTGGGATAATTAAAGTGAGAGAAAATTAATCTAGGATTAATTACGGAGATATTTTATCTGGGATAAAATATCATTTAAATAGAGAGAACGATTAATTTGGAATTAATCGATAAATTAATATATTCGATATATTAAACGAAATTGGATTTCGACTCGGAATTGAAATTGGATTTTAATTCGGGCGAAATTAATTCATTAGCGACGTGAATAGTAATTTTGCTAGGCATAATTTTAATTACGTCACAACGGAAAAATCGTTGATTTGGAATTAGCGAACCCGAGCCCGGGAGTGTTTGCGGACGCACTTGCATTGCGAATTAAAGTGCGGCCCCTAAGTCACATCAAGCGTCAAATCATTAGTCACTTTGAGTGATGTGACAACTTGTCACATTTGATTGATGGAAGTGGTTGGAAAGCATTAATTGCTTTTTGGCTCCAAAATTGTATTTGACTTTTGGAAAGGCTATTACAATTTTTTGGATTTGATTTTTGTGGATTAGATACACAAAACTAAATAAACCAACACACTCTCTCCATTCACTCTTCTTTCTCTCTCGGCTTAGGCCATTTTTCTTCTCCTTTTTACTGCAAAAACCGTGAGCAAGGAGAAGGAAGAAGGTGATTTTTGTTGAAAAAATTACCAAGTGCTAGCAGACAAAGGATTCATCCTAAGGTGATAGGGAACTAATTTCATGAGCATGGAATCATCAACTAAAGCTTGGAGCTTGGTGGATCACCATGACCGAAAATTGGAGGACAAAAATGGAGCATGACCGTGAGTTCAAGGAGCTTGATTTTTGTTGTTCCTCGCATCGCAATCCGATCGTTGTAAGTATGATTCCGCCATGCTTTTACGAGCATTCATACATATATGTTTCATTGCGTGAATTGATCCTTGGGACTTAATAGAAACCCAACAATGATATCAGAGCCATTTTGAGCATGAAACTTGATTAGGGTTAAAAATTGGGTAAATTGAATTTGAGCATGATTTTATAAAATTAATTGATTGAGTATGCTTGAATGATGTTGTATTGAAGTTGTATTGGATCAATTTCATGAAAAGTTGATTGGATCAATTTTTGCCCAAATATAGGCTTGGCCGAAACTACAAGTGCCCTATTGTCATGGTATTTTTTGTTTCTTTGATCATTGGATGACTTGAAACAATTGGGTAATGTTGATTTAGGATTCAATTGGATTGAAATCGAAATCGATTTATAAAACCCCAAAAATGTCGAGACTTGAATAGCATGGAAATGATTGATTTTTTGATTCAATTGTGTTGGACATGAATTGATGATGATAAGCATAATTAATTGTACAAATTTGTGTTTTGGAAATGTTAATTTGGGTAATTAATTATGACCTACACTTTAGGTTAATTAAGTTATGAAATTTGGAATTTGGTAATTTAATTAATTGGGCTTAAATTTGGAATTGGGCTTGAAAAGTTGTAATTGGGCTTATTGGTCTTGGTTGTACCAAGATTGGTTTAGGCTAAATTGGTTGGATCCAATTGGGCCCAAAACCATATCCATAAAATCCAATTATGACTTAATGGACCTTTGATAATTAATTGGGCCTAATGGGCCTAAATTGGTTTCTTGGCATTTAGGGTGATTCCTTAATTGGGCTTTGGTATTTGGGTTTGACCCATATTGACCAAAAGTACATGCCTTAAGAAATTAATTAAAAGCCCATTGGACTTTAAATTAAATTAACATTGGATGTTAATCGGGCTTTGAGACCCGTAAGGATTAGATTTGGAATCTAAGTCGTAAAGGTACTTTAAAAAGTGTAATATTTAATTTGGAATTAAATAAATGAATTAGTATTAAATATAAATTAAATTGGATTTAATGTTGTAGTTTAATTTATTCAAGAATTCGTACTTTGAGTACTTATTCGCAAAACGAGTCGGACTCGCGCAAAATCAAATCGTTGTTTGAACATTGGATTGGTCATTAATATTCAGATTAATTAATTGGATTAGATTGATTGATAACATGCTTGTGTGAATACATGGATGCGATGTATGAATAATGTATATTGGATGGATATTAGATGGGTGAGGGCAATTTTGGAAATTGTTGTAATAAATTTAGAATTTATTAATTGGACCTGCGTGTCCAGCCTATTACCTCCTTACTCTTTGTATTTCTATTCTCACCTATTCCCCTCAATGTAAATGAGGTTTCTTTAGAAGTGTTATGTAATCGGGTAGAAGTAATACTTGTGCTAGCGGGAGAGAGTAAGGGAGAATTTGTTCTAGGAACAATGTGTTTAAGTATCCATCCGCATATCATTATTATTTTATTTATATGCGCCTTATTATGTTTTTAGAATGCATGTTTAATGGTGTATGATAATGAGACCTTAACATAGATAATTAATTGGTTGCCAATTACGCGAAAAACCCTCACTACATATTAAGCGTTTTTCCTTCCATTGAGTGATTCTTACTCAAGATCCAAGACTGACATTGGTTTGTTGGCCAAAGTCAAGACCTTTGTCCGTTGAGGATGTGTTTGAATTATGAAGGCTTTGTTCCATATTGGTGTCTTGTCCAAGTTGTGATTTGTTGGCCAAAGTCAAGATCACTTCTTGTCCATCGACATTGATTACGAAGCTTTCCAAGGTCAATGGGTTCCGCTTAACTGGGATCACTAAGTTTGTTGTGCCTAAGCCAAGGCTTAGTTGATTCAGAGGAAAAAGGTTAGGTAATATATTGGATATATTGGCATTTATAGGATATGTGTTGGACTTGGATGTCCACCTACTGGATCTAGGAATTGGATGGGATCCAATTGATCTTAGAGATCTACCTAGTTAATTATCATACAATTTGTTGGCCAAAGTCAAGATTGTGTGTTATTTAACGGGATCCTAGCCCACTAGGAAACAAGGTTTCCCGAGTACTCCACAGAGGGTTAGAGGCTCGCCAAAAAATAGTGGGAGGCAAGTATTAAATTTGCAATATTCGTTTAGTTACTTGCCATATGCGCTCATTTCAATTTTTCGTCAATACGTAATTATTTATTATTGGACTAATATTTAATCGTTGTTTTAATAAAACAGTTGGACTGTATTCAAACTATTTCATTTATAGTTGATTATATAATTGGATTATAGTAATCAATATATTTGAATTAACTAATTTCAATTAATAGTTGATTTTATAATTGGATTATAGTAATCAATATAATTAAATTTAACCTATTAAATTATAGTTGATTATATAGTTGGACTATAGTAATCATTATAATCAATAGTACCTAAAATCGTTGATTAAATAGTTGGACTATTAGAATCAAGATAAATTGAAAGATTAGTGTTTAAAACTTAATCCTCGGTGAAAATGTATTTAAACGACTTTAATTTTCAAATTGGGAATAAAATCTCAAGATAGTCCTGGAAACTAAGAAGTTACTTTATTTGATAAAATAATATCTTAGGCCTAAGCCCGGAGTTAAGCAAATAGTAAGAGCATGATCTTTGGAAGATTCATGTGATGATAACTTTAGTGCTTAATCCATTATGCTTGCCGCATAGACTCCTTAATTTCTTAATCAGAACTAAGGATTAGATCCTAAGAGTATGACAATGAAATTGAAGGATCTTCATAGATCTATTCTTAGATCTTAGAAGTACTAAATTGCAATAGAAAACTCTTGGAGAGTTAATGGCTATTCTCAAGGAGATAAAGCCAAATTTTACAATAACGCAAGAAGCGCAAGGCGCATCTTATTTCGACATTCTAGAAGACCAAGGCTTGGCCAGAGGCTTATGGGGTGTGGAAAAAGGGCAAAGGCAAAGTCATTATAATCTTCTATGAAGACAAAGGACATATCCCAATATGTCGGCCTAAATGTAGCAAACGGGGACACGGAAACGTGACTGCCGTATGGACGAGGCAGACATGAAGGAATTGAAGACAGGCAAGGCTCCGACTTCAAATATGTTTGTCATAAACATGTTCACTACTAGTATTAAAATTGAATTTTAGATACTAACTGTGGTACATAAATATGTACTGGTGTGCAGAATCTGCTGATAAGCAGGATACTAACTTCAGTTAAGATTTGTCTGTGAATTGAGAATGGGACGAAAGTCGCTGTTTTAATCTTAGATACCTAAGTTTAGGAACTACCCTTCGGGTGTGTACTTAAATTAGGAAACTGTTAAAATGTAACTAGTTTGACTAGAAACATTATCTCTATATCAGGGTTTAACCCGTTGCGGGTATACCTTTATTCTAGAACACAAGTGTTTTATTTTATAAAGATGATATTGAGATAAACCACATTAGATGTGAATAACAATATTTATATTTTGAATATAAATAAATCTCAAACGTATAACATGACAAACAAATAGCTCAAACTGATTTAATCAGTTGAGACTTATAAGTGGCATTGTAGTCTGTGACACAATTAAACAAGACTCGTATATCCACACTTTCGAAGAGTGGGTACTAGGACAAATTTGATTCCAATCAAATAATGTCTACGAATATAGTTTATTAGGCAAAGTGCCTAAAACACCTTTACTTGGTAAAAGTGGAAGTGTCACCGATCTTTTAGCCCTCGTTCATAGTGACGTAAGTGGGCCCATATCTAGCTAGGCTAGAGGTGGATAAGAATGTTTCGTGACCTTTACGGATGTGGCATCACGTTATGGTTATGTGTTTCTTTTGAAACACAAATCGGAAACTTTTGATGAATTCAAAGAGTTTCGACACGAAAAAGACAAACAGATCGGCTAAAGTATTAAACCATCACGGTTAGACCATGATGAAAATACTTAAGCAATAAGTTTCTCAAATACTTGAAAGAGTATAGTATTCTTTCAATAAGGACTCCTCCCGGAACACGTCAATTTGACGGTGTGTCCGAACAGAGAAACCCAATTTTGTTGGACATGATAAGGTTAATCATGAGTCGCTCTGAGCTACCATTTCCTTCGACGGATAGGCATAAACAGTGCAAAACTTATTTTGAATAAGGTTCCATAAAATCTGTTTGACAGACTTCATATTAGATATGAACAGGAAAGAAACTAGGTTTTCTCAATCCTGAAGATTTGGGAATGCTGGGTACATGTTTGGATGATACCAAACTAGAACCCAAATCGGATAAGTGCCTAAATTGTAGGTTATCCTAGGGAAACCAAAGTATAGTACTTATACAACTCACAAGAGAACAATGTAATTGTTACTCGCCATGCGGTTTTCCTAAGAAGAATACCTATATGCAGTGGTAAGTGGGAGGAAAGTAAAACTCGATGAAAATCGGAGTAATACTGTTCCAGACACCGATTCCTTAATGGAACACAAATAGTTCATCAAGGATGATACTATACCAATAATCTTCGAATACACAAGAACCACGTTAGTCGGAGAGAGTCAGAAAACAATCTGGGTGGTATGGGTTTCTGATCTCACCTCGTAAAGATGTCAATCTTATTGAGGAATACGAACTGACTACATATGAGGAAGTGATACAAGGTATCGACTCCCTATTGTGGCAAAGTGCCATGAAGTCCGAAATGGATTTCATGTGTATCAATTAAGTTTGGATACTAGTTGATGTACCGCAAGGCATTGTGCATATAGGTACTATATAAGTCTTCAAGGAAGACATACATGGAAGGCAACATACCAACGTACTAAGCTAGGCTTCTAGCGAAAAGGTATCGTTATCAACATTGTGTCGATTACGACGAAACCTTTTACTCGTTGCCATGGTTAAATCCATTTGGATAATGATTGATGCTGCTGCATGTTTCATTTATGAAATATAACAGCTGAATGCCAAAATCGCTTTCCTTAACGGAAACCTTTTGGAGGATGTTTACAACATCCTGATGGTTTTGTCATACCAAAACTAGCAAACAAGGTTTGCAGGTTATTCGATCCATGGATGGATTGTAGCAAGCATTGCGTTCTTGGAATTATCATTTTGATGTAATCATAATGGTGTATGATTTAATTCAAAACGAAAATGATTCTTGTGTATATAAGAGGGTTAGTGGGAGCGCACTGACAATGAATGTCCTAAGTAATAATGACATATCATTTCTTGGAAATGATATTCCCATAATACAATCAGCAAAAGCTTGGCTTTCGAGAAAATTCTCCGTAGAATTCTTGGGAGAAACAACCTTTATTCTAGGAATAAAGATCTACTGTGATAGATTTAAAGTTGTTATTAATCTCTGAGAAATCGTACATTGAAAAATGTACGCGACCTGGTGTCTCATACGCTTTGAGCATATAGAGTCACAATCAGGCCAATCCAAGTGATAGTCACTGGATTGATGTTAAGAACATTCATTAGTATCTTAGAGGAACTAAGGATGCTTTCTTATACTATGGAGAAGGAGAACTTGAAGTGACTAGGTTCACTGTTGCAAGTTTCCAAACCGATAATAACGACTATAAGTCGTAACAACGGTACTATACAGTTTGAATATCGGAACAGTGAGCTAGAAATCTTCCAAACAAGATACTGTTACCGAATAAACAACAAAAGCGGAATGTTGCTGCAGCTGAGGCAGCAATAGAAGCCTTTTGGATCGATAATAATCCTAATTAGATTTGGAATAGTTCTGTTAGCAGCTGAGCTAGGCTACAGCACATGCTAATGAATTAATGGCCTCATCAACGATCCAGATAAATACTTCAAATATTCATCTGATTTGTTCGGATCATACATCGTGGCGATGTGATGATCGAATAAATCGCATCAGATGGTAATCATGCAAATCCGCTGACGAAAGTATTTTCTCAGCAGAAGTTTAAGCGAACCGTACATAGTTCGGGTGTAGGACACTTGAGTGATTGGCTATAGGCCAAGTGGGAGATTGTTGGATAGTTATGACCCATAGCATCACTATTTGTACAGATCATGGTGTTGTTGTACAAATTAACTATCTGACAAAGGAAATTGCTCTTTTATCATTTGTGATTAGATCACCAAGATGTATAAATGATGAAAGGTCCATATGATTAGTTCCAGATTGATAAGATATGAGACAGTATCAATCCATGAAGGTTTAATCATTAAATATCCCTAGTCGTAGTATTATCGAGATTGGAAATCGATAATGCGGAATAGACTAGTATTGCACTTGTGCGTGTTATGAGAGCATAACGGCTTAGTTCTCATATATTTGGGTATAGGATACTCATGCAAGTGTATTAAGAGGTTGTGTTTACTGATGGTACGGGAAACAGCTTCGCTCTAGATAGACCCATCAGAATTCCATTGGTAGTATGACTATGTGTCTATGGAAGTCCGAATCATGGTAGGTGTATTTGGTCTTAACCTGAGACTTGCACCGCTAATACTTGCGACAATCAATATACTTTGGTTTTGGTCGTCCAGGGCTTTAACAAGTTATGTGTACGCCTCTTCTGGGTATATTGATAATCGTAGTGTATTGGGTGTGATTTCGAGACGGAAGTATCACTCCAGTCATAGTGGAGATGATGATCACGTAGGATACGTAACTGGTTCTCTTATGTACTGTAGTCATCAGGATAAAATGACTGGGTCATGTTTATCAGATTATAGAGACTAGTTACCAGAGATTCGATATGTGCTTCGTACGGGGCAGACACATTTCCAGCCCCAGGCCTTGCACGTGGCATCCGATGCTGGATCAAAATACGCAATACTACGTATACTACGTATACTACGCCTGATATAGATCACATATTCCAGTAAGAATATTTCTGGAGAATTGGGTAGGCACGGTGCTTTGCTAGAAGCCAATCATGTCTTGTAAATCGGTAAAAACGTAGTACTAGGTACATACGTGTTCGGATAGTCCGACGACCGGATTTACTGCCAACATATCCGGGGATCTCATGGGTCGCTTCCCGAAGATTCACCGATATCGTATGACTCGCACTTTATTAATCTGGGATTAATTAAAGAGAGAGAAAATTAATCTGGGATTAATTACGGAGATATTTTATCAGGGATAAAATATCATTTAAAGAGAGAGAACGATTAATTTGGAATTAATCGATAAATTAATATATTCGATATATTAAATGAAATTGGATTTCGACACGGAATTGAAATTGGATTTTAATTCGGGCGAACGAGTTAATTTAGAATTAATTCGTTAGCGACGTGAATAGTAATTTTGCTAGGCATAATTATTTAATTACGTCGCAACGGAAAAATCGTTGATTTGGAATTAGCGAACCCGAGCCCAGGAGTGTTTGCGGATGCACTCGCATTGCGAATTAAAGTACGGCCCACAAGTCACATCAAGCGTCAAATCATTTGTCACTTTGAGTGATGTGACAACTTGTCACAATTGATTGTTGGAAGTGGTTGGAAATCATTAATTGCTTTTTGGCTCCAATATTATATTTGACTTTTGGAAATGCTATTACAATTTTTTGGATTTGATTTTTATGTATTAGATAAACAAAACTAAATAAACCAACACACTCTCTCCATTCACTTTTCTTTCTCTCTCGGCTTAGGCCATTTTTCTTCTCCTTTTTACTGCAAAAACCGTGAGCAAGGAGAAGGAAGAAGGTGATTTTTGTGGCAAAAATACCAAGTGCTAGCACACAAAGGAGTCATCCTAAGGTGATAGGGAACTAATTTCATGAGCATGGAATCATCAAATAAAGCTTGGAGCTTGGGGGATCACCATGACCGAAAATTGGAGAACAAAAATGGAGCATGACCGTGAGTTCAAGGAGCTTGATTTTTGTTGTTCCTCGCATCGCAATCCGATCGTTGTAAGTATGATTCCGCCATGCTTTTAAGAGTATTCATACATATATGTTTCATTGCTTGAATTGATCCTTGGGACTTAATAGAAACCCAACACTTCCTTGAGGATAGATAACCCTTTAATAGATTTCCTTACAGGAAAGACATATACATGTCGGGCGGGGGTAGCCATAATTGGAATTTAAATTTAATGAATCCAAGTAATTTGGTTGACATAGACATATGGTTCAATTGGGTTATACTGGGTATTTGCGTCTGACCATCGACAGAGGCTTTCGCATAATTTAGTGTTCCAGGTTAGTAAACCTATATATTACACAAAAATGAAATAACCACTTCATCTTTAAAATGATATTGGAAGATTCACAACCCTAGATAGTTTCCTAATATTGAATTTTCTTAAACCTACTTTCGCGCAATTTTATTTACTTGTTTTTAAATTCAAAATCATCACCATTTCAAATCAATCAATCAACTGGTTAGATACTAGTAATCATTTGACCTCATAAAATTAATAGATTAGGTATTAAGTCCTCGTGGGATCGATACTTTTTATACTACTTGAACGATACGTTCGCTTGCGTTATATGCGTGTGATTACGCACCGGTCAAGTTTTTGGCGCCGTTGTCGGGGACTTATTTATATTTCACTATTAGTTTTTGGGTTAGATACGTTACTTCTATCTAATTTCTTTTTACTTATTGTTTTTGTTTTCTTGTGTTTCAGGTTCTCAGAAACTACATGAGACGAACCAGAAGCTTTGAACTCCGATCGCTTGACCCAGAAATTGAAAGAACCACCAGACAGTTGAAAAGGGAAAGGCGAGAAGACCAAAAAGCTTTAGTCAACATGGAACTTGAACCTTTGGAAGTTGCACCACCGATACCCATTCGAGACAGAACCATTCTGGTGGTCGACGGCTTCATTTCCTGTATTGTACTTCCTCATTTACCAGCAAATGCGTGTGACATCAAAACATGCATCCGGATGATACAACAGTCAGTACAGATTGGGGAAAATGCAACTGAAGATCCTAATGCCCACGTCAGCAACTTCCTGGAAGTTTGCGGTACTTTCAATTGCAACCGAGCAGCTGAAGAAACAATGAGACTGCGGGTTTTTCCATATTCCCTGAAAGACAGAGCTAAAGCTTGGCTACATTCGTTACCAGCAAGTTCCTTCACAACTTGGAACACTCTAGCCACCAAATTCCTTGCAAAGTACTTTCCACCAGCCAGAACTGCAAAGTTGAGGAATGACATCACATCCTTCGTGCAATAAGATTCAGAATCTCTTTGCGAAGCTTGGGAAAGATTCAAAGATTTACTCCGGAAATGTCCTCATCATGAGATCGCAAAGTGGCTAAAAGTCCAAACCTTCTAAAAATGGACTTTCTGGAATAATGATGATGCTGCTGCTGGAGGAGCTTTGATGGCAAAAGGAGAACATCAGGCCTGGGACTTAATTGAAGAAATGGCCAACAACAATTCTTTATGGCCAACAGAAAGGAGCATGATCCAAAAAATTGCATGAATTTATTAAGTTGGAGCCAACACAGCACTGAATTCCAAGCTGGATGTGATTTGCAAAAATCTGGAAACTCTTAACATGAAAGTTAATGGTGGATCCACAAGTTCACCATTTAGAGGAGTACCTGAGTCAGAATCTTACAACCAACAAGAAGAGAAAATGAACTATGTCAACAATTTCAACAGACAGGGGAACAATCCATATTCCAACACCTATAACCCAGGGTGGAGGAATCACCCCAATTTCACATGGATCAACAATTCAGGGCAAAAGAACTACCCACCACATGGATTCCAACAACCAAATAAAAGCCAGGAGCATGAAAAAAAAAACCAGGAATAATAGAAGTGCTGGCCCAGTTGAAGAAGCAAGAAGCAAAATACTATGCTTTAGCAGCTATGGTTCAAAATCAAGTAGCATTGAATCAAAGCCATTCAGCCTCTATCAAAGCACTAGAGAATCAAATGGGACAACTGGCCAATGCTCAGAGTTACAGACCGCCAGGTAATCTTCCCAGCAATACAGAACCAAATCTAAGGAACCGAGGGAAGGAGCAATGTCAAGCCATCACCTTGAAAAGCGGTACTGAAATCAACAAAGATGTTGGAGCCAAAACAACTGCTGAGGAAGTTCCAAAAGAAACAAAGCAACAGATGGAGGAAAAAAAAGCAAAGGAAAAAAAATAGATCACTCCACCTCCACTTTTTCCTCAGCGTCTTCAGAATAATAAACTGGACAAGCAGTTTGCTCGATTCTTGGAGGTGTTCAAAAAGCTACATATCAACATTCCATTTGTAAAAGCGTTGGAACAAATGCCCAGCTATGTCAAATTCATGAAAGACATTCTTTCACAAAAATGGAGATTGGGAGACTACGAGACAGTAGCATTGACGGAAGAATACAGTGCCATCATTCAGAGGAAATTTCCCTCGAAGTTGAAAGATCCTGGCAGTTTCACCATTCCATGCATCATAGGAGAACATAACTTTGGTAAGGCTTTATGTGATTTAGGTGCAAGTGTTAACTTGATGCCTTTTTCTATTTTTAGGAAACTGCAGATTGGAGAAACAATGCACACTTCAGTCTCTCTATAACTTGCTAATAGAACGCTCGTATTTCCAAGAGGCGTAGTTGAGGATGTGCTGGTCAAGGTTGAAAAATTCATTTTCCCAGCAGATTTTATTGTCCTTGATATGGAGGAAGACGAAGACGTGCCGATCATTCTCGGGAGACCATTCTTGGCTACAGGTCGAACCATTATTTATGTACAAAAAGAAGAATTAACTATGAGGGTACAAGACCAAGAAGTAACATTCAATGTTTTCAAGGCCATGAATTTCCCAGATGATGAAAAGAAGGAAGAATGTTTCAGACTTGATGTGATACACAGTACCATTCAGAACTCCAATGCAATGCAAAGTTCTATTGACAAACATAAAATATGTCAATTGCCTATGGAGCCTGAAGATAAAGCGTCTTTTGCACTGAAAAAGCTAATTCTTGCACTACAAGCAACATAAGAGAAAAAGTTCCACCAGCTCAACGATTGGAGTAATTTCACAATCAACCTTTTGAGGATGCCAAATTGTACAAAGAAAAGGCCAAGAAGAGACAGGATGAGAAGTTAGTGCGCATACAACTGGAACCAGGACAGAAGGTACTGTTAAACAAATCAAGGGTGAAATTCTTCCCATGGAAGCCAAAACCACGGTGCTCAGGTCCATTTGTGATCACCAAGGTTTTACCAGACAGAGCCGTTGAGATATATGATCCCGACTCCAACAAAACATTCAAGGTTAAAAACAAGCGTGTCAAGCACTACTGGGGAGAATCATTTGAGTGACAAAAAGAAAATGTCACACTTTCAGATCCAGCCTAACGTTCGAGAAGTCACGTCTAGCTGTCGACGTTAAACTTAGCGCTCACAGGGAGGCAACCCATGCAATTTGTGTATATATTGTGATTTGGTGTGATTTAATTTGGTGTGTTTAATTTTTGCTGGTAAATCATTTCACGATGGAAGAAGTTCTCGTAAATCTTCACAAGCAATTTCCTTCTCTCCCTCAAAACTCTCTGATGAAAGTCTACAAAGCTCGCTTGGAACGGATGAGATTACTAACGATCCATGGTGTTTCTAATGATATTCGTTGGGTAATTGAAGCACGGGTCCGATTGGCAGGTGAGTCTTCTGACTCTTTTATTTCACATCTGCCTGGTTTTGGAAGAAGCACCTATGCAAAGAAACGTAGAGCTAAGAAAATGGGTGTTTGTTACAAATGTGCACGCTGGAATTGCAATACTCGTTGTCGTTCTTTAGGAACGGTGTCTGATAATCGCGAAGACAAAATTAAATTCATTAAGGATGGCTTGAGTAAGGAGTCTGTAGATAATATATCTTCTACTCTTGAGACGCATCCTAGTGGATATGTTCATATAGCCATTCGCAAATTGCATACACGATTCCAAAAAGAAAGACAACAGTTAAGTCTTGGGAATCTGACTCAAAAAGACCCTGTTTGCTAATTTATAAGAAAATTGGATGGGAAGCTTGTCCCTGACGCATAGACGTCAATCAAGCCGCTACTTTTCTTGTATATATTATATCTCTTTGTCTTTTCCTAATAATTTTGATTTGTTTTGTTATTTTCTTTTACTTTCTCCGACAGGATCCAGACATTTTTGACTATTACGATTTATTTTACTGTTTAACTAATAATTGTCATTTGGCAGGTACTAGTGCTATTATTTTACTCACCATTTTCAGGTGTTATAAATTCAACTCATCATTACACTTTTGAAGACATCCAGAGTAAAACATGGAAGCCACTTCAAGAATATGAGTTGAAAACATCTGTGTGTTTTGCGGTACTAGTGTTAGTGTTAAGCCACAATACGTAGAAGCAGCACATGAATTGGGTCGAGTCTTAGCTGTAAGGAATATGCACTTAGTATATGGCGGAGGCAATCTTGGACTTATGGGGATCGTTTCAAATGCCGTATAGGAAGGAGGCAGTAACATTTTGGGAATCATCCCAAAACCCTTGGCAGAGCAAATCTTATTGGACCATCAAACGGAGAAGAACTAATCGTGCCAGGTATGTCTGAACGATTGGTAGAAATGATTAACCGTGCTGATGCTTTTATTGCTTTGCCAGGTGGCTTGGGTACATTGGAGGAAATTTTTACAGTGTTATCTTGGGCAAAACTGAACATACACCAGAAACCGCTTGGACTGTATAACGTTGAAGGATTTTATGATTTTCTTTGTGTGTTTCTTGATGATGCTCGGAGAAATGGATTCGTGTCAAAACCTATGAAAGAACTCCTCTTTACTGCCAGAACTGCTCCGAATCTAATTGACCAAATCTTAGCTTATGAACCACAAATTGACCCTATCCTTTCAAAGATAAATTGGTCTGAGGACGATCGTGGTAAGAGGCGTCGGATTAATCTGGATCTTAACCTCTAACTTTTCGTGTAGAATTTCAGCTAACTAGGTAATATCTTCCAAGCTTTTCTTCTACTGTTTAAGACATTGGGGACAATGTCTCATTTAGGTTTGGGGAGGGAACTAGTTTATCAGTATCTTGTTTTTAGTTGTGCGTTGTTTTTATTTTTAGTCCAATTTTTTTTCGAAAAATAAAAAAAAAATTGAAAAATTTTCAAAAATTACAAAAATATTTTGTGTTTTTGTGTTTTTATTTTGACTAAAAAGGTGAAATTGGTAAGAGATAGCTGAGAAATGAGTTTTCACTCCTGAGACGTATCTCAAACCTATTTCGGAATAAGTTAATTTTTGTTTATTTCCTTTTGAATGATTTAATTTGTGAATTCTCCATAATACTGACTAAAATGGATCTTCATATGTTCAGTTGGCAGGTATTATCAACATGCATAGTAACATACAGACATGAGTTGTAATTGAAAAGTTTATAATATTTAGTGCTCTAGTTTAATTGGAGAAAGCATCTCAAAAGTGATGGAGTAAAAAAAAAACGTCTGAGATCCGAATTATTAAGTCTGTAAGGGTGTTTTAACACCTAGTGCCCTAAAGCCAACTGGTTTGGGAGTCACTGGCCCAAAGCTCGCTACATGGATCAAGGATGTTGTAAAAATATATATATCTGAAGTCTGAGTAATTAAGTCCGTAGGGGTGTCTTAACACCTGGTGTCCTAAGGCCAACTGGTTTGGGAGCCACCGACCTAACACTCGCTACATAGATGGAAGATATTGTATATAAATAAAAAAAAAATCAAAAATCAAAGAAAAAAATCAGAAAAAACAGAAAAATTATTCCATTGCTGCAAAAATGTGTGAATTCTGATAAAACTTTAGGACAAAAATATTACTCTCTTATCAACTGCAGTTGTGACTGTTGTGGGTAAAAATGAGTTGATTAATATTTTGTCGGCTGTGCATATGGAGAATGGTAAATATAATCGGAGAATTTACTTATTCAGTAATTTAGAAAGAAAGAAAACAACTAGTAACTTGGAGTAGAAGTTTCACCTAATTAGTCACTAACTTCTTTATTCTTTTTTCTCTTGTCTTTTTTCTTCTGTGTGAATTAGTTTTATTATCTTTTTACTTTTGTAAAACGTTTGTGGGTATCGTTGCTGTAAGCCCTCACGAGACTATAACTCGTCCACTAGGGACACACTATGGGTTAAAAGGCTTGTTGCATATGCTAAATGCAAATGTGATCCCTACGAAAGTGGCTTAGTTTAATTTTAATTGTTTCTTGTATTTTATTTTGTTATTTTGCTCGAGGACTAGCAAAATGTTAGTTTTGGGGGTGTGATGAGCGGAAAATATATCAATATTTACTTAATATTTTGTTTAGTTTCTCGGGTTTGATGAACGTTTTGATGTGTTTTAGTTTTTTTGCAGATAAAATAATATTGGAACACAATGAAATCATTTAGGATGAAATGTGAGTCAAATAATGGCAAAAATTGGATTTGACATATTAATTTTGTAGATTGGAAACTTGAAAGGGCGTTTTAACGAAGTGGAGTTTTGGAAATTCCAATTTTGCGCATCTGTCATATTTTGGGCATAAGTTTTTACTCCGAAATCGGATTGAGCTGATTCAAGTTCCAGATTAAAGAAGACGCAAAGATCTACAACTTTGAAAGACTAAATAATTTCGAATTCGGAATAGTTCATGCCCAAAATTGATGAACCATCCAGAAGTATGTTGTGTGTAATTATTAAAGTCATTTTCAATCTTTTTCAAAGCAAAAAAAAAAAAATTAATAAATAAATAATAAAATTTATCAAATCCCTACCAAAAATGATAAGCAATTAGTGGAGCAATTAATAATGGATTTGGTGGAGCAATTAGTGGAGCAATTAATAATGGATTTGGTGGATGATTTGATGGAGGCAAAATTTTGCCTATAAATACCAAGCCATTTCATTTGTAATTCATACTTTCTTCTAAGGAATTTAAAAATACTAAGAAGATTGTATCTTGTTTATTTATTTACACTTTTAGTAATTAATTTCCGCTTTCGCACTTTCTTTTCTTTACTTTTCAGTTTTTACTTTCCGCAATTTACTTTTACGCACAATACTTTTCTTTATTTAATTTTCAGTTTTTACTTTTCAGTAATGAGGAGGTAACTCCCCTTTGCTGGGGTAAAAGGTAAAAATTTTATAACTAATATTTAGATTAATCTCCCTTAATTATATATATAACTAGTTAAAACCGGACCTTAACGAGGATACTGCCATATTGGTCGGTTGGTAATTATTTAAATTGGTTTTAACCTGACTAAACTGGATACCGCCTGATTGGTCGGTTGGTAATTAATTATTAATTTGACTTAATCTGGATACCGCCTATATGGTTGGTTTGTAATTATAATGCAAAGTTAATATATTATATTAAGGGAGATATCTAAAATAGAAGTAATAAAAGTGGATCATTTTACCTCATCATTTTCTTTTATTGTACTTTTACTTTATTTACTTTTTAGCAATTTACTTTCAGAATTTACTTTTTAGCAATTTACTTTCAGCAATTTACTTTTCAGCATTTACTTTTCAGTAATTTACTTTCATCATTTACTTTTCAGCATTTAATTTTCAGTATTTAATTTCAGCATTTACTTTCCGTCATTTACTTTTCAGCAATTTACTTTTCAGCATTTACTTTATGTCTTTTATTTTATTTAAGTTTTTACTAGCCCTAGTTATGTGTCGTAACTAAGTTATTTATCTGGGGTTGTGATGAATTCTAATATCACCGGTTTATAAGGGGTTATTTTATAGTTGGGTAATTTAAAGGTTTACTTATTACGTCTTAAGCTTAATGCGTCTTGTTTATTGGCCACTAATAAGATTGATCTGGTAAATCTAAAATAAACTTGACAAAGGAATTTTAGATTTCAGCCTTAGACTTAATAGCCCACGATCTTCTTGAGGATAGATAACCCTTTAATAGATTTCCTTACAGGATAGACATATACCTGTCGGGCGGGGGTAGCCATAATTGGAACTTAAACTTAATGAATCCAGGTAATTTGGTTGACATAAACATATGGTTCAATTGGGTATACTGGGTATTTGCGTCTGACCATCGACAGAGGCTTTCACATAATTTAGTGTTCCAGGTTAGTAAACCGATATATTACACAAAAATGAAATAACCACTTCATCTTTAAAATGATATTGGAAGATTCACAACCCTAGATAGTTTCCTAATATTGAATTTTCTTAAACTACTTTCGAGCAATTTTATTTACTTGTTTTTAAATTCAAAATCATCACCATTTCAAATCAATCAATCAACCTGTTAGATACTAGTAATCATTTGACCTCATAAATTAATAGATTAGGTATTAAGTCCTCGTGGGATCGATACTTTTTATACTACTTGAACGATACGTGCGCTTGCGTTATATGCGTGTGATTACGCACCGGTCAATCTCATATTAGCTCATATACAAGCAATATATAATGTCACAAGCAATATAACATTAGATAGCGATAATCGTTTCGAAGCATATTCCACGATTTGTATTCTAATTAAGTTACCAATTACAAATCATCGCATGAACCACAAATTCCTTCAATGAAGTGAAGTAATACTAGCTGGACTCCAAATCTGTGAGTGGACCATTTTCTCGAACTATTATTTACTTATCTATTTTTGAATAGAGACTTATTTTCAAATGTTTTAGGGCATTAGTCAAGTTGTTTACAAGTGTTTTACAATTGAAAATGATTTTAGAAAGACTGATTTAAAAGCATGAGTTTTTCGATTTCCAGAGACATGGGGGAAAAATCCACCACAGTATGTAACTTGGTACAGACATTGGAATTGGTGGTTACCAGAATTGATGGATACAACATGTGCACATGTAAAGCATGACCAGGGAGACAGCGATACGTAATGCCCCTATATCCTAGTTTCAATGGCTTAGAAGACTGCGATACGTAACGCCCCAAGAAAACCAGATTTCAGGGTTAGGGGGACGGTGACACGTAACGCCCCTAGACCCTAGATTCATGGACTGGATAGTGGCATGCATTGGGGGATGGCGATACGTAACGCCCCAATGTCATGGATTTGCACACCCGGATTCAGTTCAGTGGCTTGGGGGACGACGATACGTAACGCCTCAAGACCACTAGTTTAGACTTATGTGGGGACTGCAATACGTAATGGCCCCATGACTCAGGTTTTCTACAGATTTCAGAGAAAGATCTTAGAAACATATTTTCAGAGACTTGATTTCCAGAAAATATAGTTTTATGAAAGAGTTTTCAAAAGAATTCAGTTTTACAGAAAGAAAGGTTTTCAGAAAGGTTTGCCAGATGGAAAACTGTTTTATAGGAATTTCAGAGATTTATAGACCAAAAACAATTTTCAAAAAAGTTTTCCAGAAAGAGAGTTGTTTTCAGATAATGAAAGAGATTTCAGAAGAGATGATTTGAGATGAATTTGGTTTTAGAACCATGGATTTTCAAAAAAGCATTTTAGTTCCTATTTTAAGACTTTTCACTCACTAGGTCGCTCAAACAATCTAACCCCCACTCCGAGTGTTTTTATTTCTTTTGCAGGAATACTCGGATGATGAGCTCGAGAAGATAGATATTGATGGCAGTCACCATAGGGTTTGAGTCCACCATGTCAAGTCAGAGACACAGTCCAGTCAGAGTCTAGTTATGTCACGTATCATGTACATTGCATAGTTGAGATTATGTGTGTAAAGGGTTAAAGTGTCATATATAAGAGTTGTAAAAGAGAAGTACATTTGAGTATACAGTTATTAATATTAAAGTTTATTGTTGTTATTATTGTTATTTTGGGCATTGGTCCCATGTATGAGTTTATATTTGATTAAAGTTATAGTAAGGGTCACAGTCAAATAGTCAGAGGCTCAAAGGAACAGTTGAGTTAAAGTTGCTGATAGCATCCCCGAAATGGGGATGTTATAAAGATGGTATCAGAGCATGGTCTTGGGAGTCAGTGACTGCAGTGGGTAAAGTGTTGGGGTCTTGTATACACAGTATACCCGGGGCATTAGTATGCGAGGAACTATATCTCCAGTATCTGATCCTCAAGTACGTCCTCAAAGTTCTATAGACAGGTTTGTAAGAATTCCTGAGCTATTCGAACATCCTTCCTAATGAACTAACTAATTCTTTGTTCAAGTTGAAAATCCTTCCGTGATCATCCTGATTTTTTGGCAGAAGTTCAAGATAAGTTATAAAACTGGATAGTAAAGTCCTAAGAATATTCACCTAAGGGAGTGGGAAGAGAAAACTATAAGAAAAGGTAGGGATCACGTACAGATGTTTAAGACTACCAGAGACAAAGAGAAGTAAAGAGACAAAATGAGATAATAGTGAAAGTGTCAGGACTCATGGGAATGTAAGTAAACCCGAGCAAGAATTAATATTTAGTAGATTAAAACAAGATTCGTTTCCTCCTTAGAAAAATTCTTTCAAGAAGATCCGATAAACCTTTAGTATTCGTGTAGAGGCAAGATACCCGAATAATGAAGAATAGTCAGAACGATAAAAAAAAGCAAGAAATCGAGATTTGTCAAAGAGTTTTCAATAGATGCAAGTTCCACAAAGATGTAGGGATTCTAGACACCCCAAACCCAGACTTGTAAGAAATAGAGTGAATGAACGTCGTAAGGGAAAAAGATTAGTTGCTTTAGCCAAAGAATCTGATGTAGATGAAGCCCCAAACTACCCAGATTCGAATCTCGCAGTAATGTCGGATAAGGAAGTTGACCTAACAGAGTCTATCTCATACATATCCTACATGAGTAATAGACTCTATCGGGACATAGAGTACCAAAACGAGCATATCGACATCCGTTGAGACGTAAAACTCTTACCCCATCCTTAACTAGTATATAAAAATGTAACTGTAAGGAAGCCCGATGATGGTGTATCCTAAAACAGAATCAGAAGATATTGAAAGGTAGACCACTCAAAAAAGAACTAGGGAAGTTTATGAAGTTAGAAGAGAAAACACCCGATACAAGTCAAGATAGCAATTGCAATACTAGTTGGAACCTATGGTCAGACTAATGCTAGTAGGAATACATATGAGTTTAAAAGGATAGATCTATAAGATTGGAGGTATTCAGGAGTTATTAAGAATAGCAACACGAACAAGTAAGATTAAATGACATAGTTGTAACGTATAGCGATAGCAGAAATCTAGGAAGTAGCCATAAAATTGAATCACCATTAGCTTCGGTAGCACGACTTAGAGCCAATAGATGGGATATGGGAATTATAGAGAAGAACATGAGAATTAATAAAGAAGTTTAGAATATATGGTAATATAGTTAACATAGCTCAAAGACAACAACGTAAATGGAGACTTCAGAATGGTTAATAAAGTTTGAGAAATCTTAAGACATGAAGAAGTCGATATAGATCTCACAGAATGAATAATAATTCTTTCTTCCAGTGGCTCAACTATAGTAAGTATACATATATCTAACTAGACTTGGAAAGCGTGTAGACACCCCTGACATAGAGCCCAACAAGAAGATAAACAAGTAGAGAAGGTATCTGATAGGAAAAATAGAAATTATGGGCAGCAAGATAGTCAATCAAAGAATTTGAGACAACTTAGATAGAATCATAATATGGTAATAACTAATATGAGATGGAATAGTTCAAAATCACAAGTAAGCCAAGCCAAATCTAGAAGTCATCGTAGAACTGAAAGCCTTCAAGGTTGTAAAGGCTCAGAAGGGTAAAAGAACCAGAGAGAGCGATCCTTAGAAATATGGTATATGACTTGTAAAGAGCCCATTATACTAGGATGGAAGAACTAGTAGGAGAGTAGCATCCGAACCGAAAATATTAGTAAGAGATGCTCTAACTGATTGAAAATGATATAAAAATTTCCAGAGAAAAAATGACTTAAGAGAGTTAAAAACCTGAGATAAGTTAGAAATATTTTATGACCGTGAAGACAAGAGTACATGATTGATAAGGCAAAGATTTTATATACACTATTGAGAAATTTGAGTAAAACCTTGGAATGAAGAGTAACAAGAGGAGTACGGTAAGGTTTTGGAATAGTCAGGAACCTAAGGGGATTCTTAGTTAAGGATAGTGTGACTAGTGGTTGAAAATAAAAATCATGAGTAAATTTGGAATGAGTAATCCAGGTAGTTCATAGCAATAGTACCTTCGTAAGTGAGCCTAGTATCATATGTGTTATAAGAAAATCTTGTTGGTTTCTATAATATGTCCCAAACAAAGATTAAGCATGTGAAATACTATAAAGAATATATATGAACATGAAATATGGCGGAATCATACTTACAATGCCTTGTGATGAAGTAGATGATCAAATGGTAGAAGCTCCAAGTGGTGGAGGATTCGGCCAAGAGGAGGAAGAAGACTTGAAGCTCCAAGCTATTGTATTCCAAGCTCTTTGATGGTTTCCCTATCACCTCTTTTGATCCCTTGCTTGTGCTAGCAAAAATGGAGAAATGGAAGATCAAATCTTCCTTGCCCTTGTCAATGGAGTTCACGGCAATTTGAGAGAGAAGAGAGAGTTTTTTGTGTAATGTCTTGATTAATTAATTTTTGTATTACCAAAAATCAATTTATATTTATGTTATAATTTATTAAATTAATAATAAATCTATGACATAAACCATGCAATGGCTTAGAGTGTCAAACACTCAAACTCCATGCAAAGCCTTTGAGTGAAATGCACACTATCACCATGCAATGCCTTATCAATAAAATAATGCATATAATGACAAGTGTCATGTGGGCCCCACACGTTTCCCAATGAAAGTGGGCCCACGTCCACTCACGCGTTCGGGTTCGATATTTCCGAAATACCGAGCTAGCGTCGCGACGTTAATTAAATCGGATTTAAATAAATAATCGCTCCTAGCGAAATTATTATTTACGTCGCTTACGAATTAATTCTAAATTAACTCGTATGCCCGAATTAAAATCTAATTTTAATTTCGCGTCGAAATCGAATTTCGATTATTATATCGAATATAATAATTTTATCGATTAATTCCAAATTAATCGTTCTCTCTCTCTGAATAAGGCACTTTATCCGAGATAAAGTTTCTCCGCAATTAATCCAAGATTAATTAAGTTCGAATCAAATATCATAGGTGAATCTTCAGGAAGCGACCCAAGAGATCTCCGGATATTTTGGCAGTAAATACGGTCGTCGGATAATCCGAACACGTACGTACCTCGTACTACGTCTTTACCGATTTACAAGACAAGGTTGGCTTCTAGCAAAGCGCCATGCCTACCCAATTCTCCAGAAATATTCTTATAGGAATATAAGATCTGTATCAGGCGTAGTATACCGTAGTATTGCGTACATCGATCCAGTATCGGATGATCACATGCTAGGCCTAGGGCTGGAGATGTGTCTGCCCCGTACGAAACATATATCGGACATCAAGCAACTAGTCTCTTTAAATCGGACAATCCTGACCTGGTCATATTGTCCCGACGGTTGCAACCTTTTATAGAGTACTAGTTCTGTGCCCTGCGTGATCATCGCCTCCATATGTCTGAAGCGATACTTCCATCTTGACATCACATCCAGTACACTACGCTTCTCGATAAACCCAGAAGAGGTGTACACAGAACCGGTTAAGGTCCCCAACCACCAAAACCAAAGTTTACCGATTGTCGCAAGTACTAGCGATGTAAGTCTCAGGTTAAGACCATATACACCTACCCTGATGCGGCCTCCCATAGACACATAGACATACTACCAATGGGATTCCGCGGGGTCTATCCAGAGCGAAGCTGTTTTCCGTACCATCGGTAAAACACAACCTCCTATCGCACTTGCATAAGTATCCAATACTTAAATATATGAGAACTATGCTGTTGTGCCCTCACAACGTGCACAAGCGCAATACTAGCCTATTCCGCATTATCGATGTCCAGTCTCGATAATACTACGGCTAGGGATATTTAATGATTAAACCTTTATGGATTGATACTGTCTCATATCATCTCAATCCAGTACTAATCATATGGACTTTTGCCATTTTATATCAAAGTAAATAAAATTACAAAACGGCAAAAGGCAATTTCATTATCACATAGTTAATTTTGTACAATAATACAATATCATTTACAAACAGTGACGCTATGGGACATAATGTCTAACAATCTCCCACTTGGCCTATAGCCAGTCACTCAAGCATCTAATACCCGAACTATGTATGTGTCGTTCAAAAACTTGCTGAATGACAGCCTTCGTCAGCGGGTCTGCAATGTTATCATCTGATGTGACCTTCTCGACTTTTACATCGCCACGATGTATGATCTCCCGAATCAGATGGTAACGTCGAAGAACATGCTTGGACCGTTGATGAGACCTTGGTTCCTTAGCCTGTGCTATGGCCCCGTTATTGTCACAATACAATGGAACGGGCTCTGCTGCTAACGGAACTACTCCTAATCCGATTAGGAACTTTCGGATCCAAACTGCCTCCTTTGCTGCTTCAGATGCAGCGATGTACTCCGCTTCTGTTGTTGAATCGGCAACAGTATCTTGCTTGGAAGATTTCCAGCTCACTGCTCCGTTATTCAAACAAAAAATGTACCCGGATTGTGACCTGTAGTCATCCTTGTCGGTTTGGAAACTTGCATCGGTATACCCAGATACCGCAAGTTCTCCACCTCCATAAATTAAGAAAGCATCCTTAGTTCGTTTAAGATATTTAAGGATATTCTTAACTGCTATCCAGTGACCTTCACCTGGATCGGCCTGATAGCGACTACACATGCTCAAAGCATATGAGACATCAGGTCGTGTACATATCATGGCATACATGATCGATCCGACTGCCGAGGCGAACGGTATCCGACTCATGTTGTCTCTCTCTTCCTGAGTCTTAGGACACATGTCCTTAGACAGAGAGGTACCACGTATCATTGGAACCAATCCCTTCTTGGATTGTTCCATGTTGAATCGCTTCAACACTTTATCAATGTATGTACTCTGGGAGAGTCCAAGCAGCTTTCTAGATCTATCCCGGTAGATCTTTATTCCAAGAATAAAGGCTGCTTCTCCCAGATCTTTCATGGAGAATTTTAATGAAAGCCAAGCTTTCACCGACGTTAGCATGGGAATGTCATTGCCTATCAGCAATACGTCGTCGACATAAAGGACGATAAAAGTAAGTGCTCTCCCACTAACCTTCTTGTATACACAAGGGTCATCTGCGTTTTGCATGAAATCATATTCTTTTATGATCTCATCAAAACGTTGATTCCATGACCGTGATGCTTGCTTCAATCCATAAATGGATCGATTTAACTTACAAACCTTGTTTGCAAGTCTTGGCACGATAAAACCGTCAGGCTGTTGCATATAAACATCCTCCAAAAGGTTTCCGTTAAGGAAAGCGGTTTTAACGTCCATCTGCCATATCTCGAAGTCGAAATATGCAGCTATTGCAAGCATTATCCGAATGGATTTAATCATGGCAACGGGTGAGAAGGTCTCGTCATAATCAATACCGTATTGTTGACGATACCCCTTCGCTACAAGCCTAGCTTTGTACGTTTGTACGTTGCCATCCATGTCGGTCTTCTTCTTGAAGATCCATCTGCATCCAATAGGCTTTACGCCTTCTGGTGCATCAACCAGTGTCCAAACTTGGTTGGCGTACATGGAATCCATCTCGGACTTCATGGCTTCTTGCCATAAAGCGGAATCGATATTTTGTATCGCTTCCTCATACGTAGCCGGCTCATTATCCTCAATAAGATTAATATCTATATGAGGTGAGATCAGGAACCCATACCTCTCAGGTACTGTTCTGACTCTCTCCGACCTACGCGGTCCTTGTGTATGTGAAGTTTGTGGTACAGACTCATCCCGGACGGTCTGTTCTTGATCCGTCGTTGATTCATTGCCAGGAACAGTATCACTACGATCTTCATCGATTTCTACTTTCCTCCCACTTACCACTGCATTTAGGAATTCCTTCTCAAGGAAAACCGCATGTAGAGCAACAAATACTTTGTTCTCTTGTGGGTAATAGAAGTAATATCCTTTGGTTTCCCTAGGATATCCTACGAAAAGGCATTTATCCGATTTGGGTTCAAGTTTGGTACCTTCCAAACGTTTAACATATGCCCAGCATCCCCAAATCTTTAGGAAAGAGAAACCTGGTTTCCTTCCTGTCCATATCTCATATGGAGTCTGTTCAACAGACTTCGACGGTACCTTATTCAAAATAAGTATAGCACTGTTTAATGCGTATCCCCAGAAGGATATTGGTAGCTCAGTGCGACTCATCATTGACCTCACCATGTCCAATAAGGTGCGGTTTCTCCGTTCGGACACACCGTTTAATTGCGGTGTTCCAGGAGGAGTCCACTGTGAAAGAATACCATATTCTTTCAAGTAATCTTGAAACTCATAACTCAAGTATTCGCCACCACGGTCTGACCGTAATGTCTTAATACTCTTCCCTGTTTGTTTCTCCACTTCGTGTCGAAACTCTTTGAATTTCTCAAAAGTTTCCGACTTGTGTCTCATAAGATACACATAACCGTAACGAGATGCATCATCTGTAAAGGTTACGAAGTAGTGAAATCCACCTCTAGCCTGGCTAGACATGGGCCCGCATACGTCAGTATGAACGAGAGCTAACAGTTCTGTGGTACGTTCACCTTTACCGCTAAAAGGTGATTTAGGCATTTTGCCTAAAAGACAAGATTCGCAGACGTCATATGAATTGAGATCAAATTCGTCCAAGTACCCACTCTTCGAAAGTGTGGATATGCGAGTCTTGTTAATGTGTCCTAGACGACAATGCCACATATAAGCTTCATCTTTTAGATTACTCCTTTTGAGCCTTTTGTTTGTCATTTTAGGAGATTCATTTATATTCAAAATATAAAGACCGTTATTTGCAACAGCTATGCAAATTTCTGCATCATTTTATATAAATAACACCCAGTGTTTCTAAATACAAAAGTGTAACCCTGCTGGGTTAACAAGGATACAGATATAATATTCCTAGTTAAACTAGGTACAAAATAACAGTTTAAAAGTTTAAGTACATGCCCTGAGGGCAGTTCTAAAACAAAAGTCCCTACGGCCAAAACAGCAACTGGTGTTCCGTTTCCGACCCGTAGATCCATCTCCCCTGTCGCCAGCATCCTGCTATCATGCAGATCCTGCACATCAGTACAAATATGAGCACCACAACCAGAATCAAAAATCCAATTTTTAAAACTAGAAGTATTCATATTTATCTCAATAACAAACATACCAGAGGCGGTAGCCTTGCCACCCTTGCTATCCTCCTTCTGCACAATGCTTATTTGGCAGTCACGTTTCCAGTGACCCCTTTTGCCGCAGTTAAGGCAGATGTCGCGAGATTTGTCCTTTGGCTTCCTAGAAGCCACTGTCAACTTGCCTTTGCCCTTCTTTTTGAACTTCCTCTTCCTCGCACCTCCAATTGCCATGGGCCTAGCCTTTGGCGCATGAGAGGTCGATGCATAATGCGCCTCGCGCTTGCTCCCCTTTAGGAGTTCCCTTTCGGACTCCTTCAGCACGGACAACAACTCTCCAAGAGTGTCGTCAGTATCCATCAACTTATAGTTGACGATGATTTGTTTCCAAGTATCGGGCAGCGATTGTAATATCATATCAATCGTCAGCTCTGCCTCCAAGACAATGCCCATATTGGCTAACTCATCTATGTCAGCGATCATTTGAGTCCCGTGGGCCTCAACTGATGCGCCATCTGTCATCCGGGAGCGGAAGAGTTTCCTTACTAGCTCGTACCTCTTCATCCGCTTGTTAGTGCGGTGAAGATCACGCAATCTTGCCATCATGTTATAGGGATCCAAGTCCCTGTTTGGCGTCTGAAATGCTGGGTCATTGCAGCTAGCATAACTGACTGAGCTTGGTCACAATCGTCACTATGAGTCTTCCATAACTCTAGCTCCAGTGGCTCAGTGGGTTTAGGCGGGAGAGGCCTCTGAATAGTATACAGTACCCTCTCAGCCCCAAGCACTATCTTGAGGTTCATTTCCCAGTCGGCAAAGTTTGTCCCTTTGAAGACATTATCGCCCATGATTATGTCGCGGATATTACCTTTGCCAGTCATCTTGACAACTATAGTCCAACTATAAAGTCAACGATGTTATGGGTACAGTCAAACTGTTACAAGTAAAATAACAATATATTAGTCCAACTAATCAAATAAAATATTGACGAAATTTTGAAAGACGAGTAAGGCTAATTATCTGAACGAGATTGCAAATTCAATAATAGCCTCCCACTATTTTCTTCAAGTTTCTAACCCTCTGTAGACAACTCGGGAAATCTAATTTCCTAGTGGGCTAGGATCCCGTTAAATAACACACAACCTTGACTTTGGCCAACAAATTGTATGATATTTAACTAGGTAGATCTCGAAGATCAATTGGATCCCATCCAATTCCTAGATCCGGTTAGGTGGACATCCAAGTCCGAAACATATATATCTAATACATATGTCAATGTATCCAATACATTTTCCTAACCATTTCCTCTGAATCAACTAAGCCTTGGCTTTGGCACAACAAACCTAATGATTCCAGTTAAGCGGGACCCATTGACAAGGAAAATTTCGTAATCAATGTCGATGGACAAGAAGTGATCTTGACTTTGGCCAAAAAATCACAACTTGGACAGGACACCGATGTGGAACAAAATTCTCATGATTCAACACATCCTCAATTGACAAAGGTCTTGACTTTGGCCAACAAACCAATGCCAATTTCGGATCTTGAGAAAGAATCATTCAACGGAAGGAAAATCGCTTAATATTGTTGAGGGATTTTTCGCGTAATTGGCAACCAATTTATTTATCTTTGTTAGGTCTCATCATCATACACCCTTAAGCATGCTTCTAAAACATCATAAAGCGCGTAAAGTAAAGTAATAGTGATATGCGGATGGATATTTAAACAACTTGTTCCTAGAACAAATCACTCCTTTCCTCTCCCCGCTAGCACTATTCTACAACTACCCAATTACATAATACAATAAGAGAAACCTCATTTACATTGAGGGGAATTAGGTGAGAAGAGAATACAAAGAGATAAAGAGATAAGGCTGGACACGCAGGTCCAATTTATAAATTCCAAATTTACAATAATTTCTAAAATTACCCTTTCCCTTCTAATATCCATCCGATATACACTATTCATTCATCACATACATATATATTCAAACAAGACATGCTTTTACAACCAATCTAATCCAATTAATTAGTCTTTGTTAAAGTGATCATCCAATGTTCAAACAACGGTTTGATTTTGTGCGAGTCCAACTCGATTGAGAATAAGTACATAAGGTACGAATTCGCGAATTATATCGAACTACTTATTAAATCTTATTTAATTCGTATTCAATACTAATTCATTATTTAATTCCAAATTAAATGTTTACACTTTTAATTGCTTTAAAGACTTAGATTCTAAATCTAATCCTATTGGGTCTCAAAGCCCAACTAACATCCAATGTTGAATTTAATTCAAGTCAAATGGCTTAGAATTGATTTATTAAGGCTTGGGCTTTGGTCAATGTGGGTCAAACCCAATTGCCAAGCCCAAATAAGGAATCACCCTTAAGTGCCATAAAACCAATTTTAAGCCCATAAGGCCCAATTAAATTATTAAAGCCCATTAATTAAATTTTAATATTCCAAACATTAAAGTCCAATTAATTAAAGTGTAATACCAAGATTAATATATTAAACCAAATATTTCAAAAATACCCATTTAATTTATTAATCATGTATTATCAAATTAAATGTCCAACATTAATTTTATCAAAAATCAACTCCATTTCATGTCCTTGTACATTCGGCCAAGGTGAGTTTTTTGTGTCGATTTGTTTTTCAATCCGATTGAATTACTAATCTACGTCCCGTACACGTTCTAAGTCATCTAATGATCTTAAACACAAAATTTCAATCCACTCCAAGTAGCAACACATTCGGCCAAGGCATGGATTAGGGGAAAAATCATCCAATGCATTTTTCATAAAATTGATTCCATATAACATCATGTTATACACATGCAAGCATACTTATTAATCAAATTTCATAAGAACATGCTTATATCAATTTCATCATGCCATTCGGCCAAGGTGAAGATATTGGGGAAAAATCATCCAATGCATTTTTCATAAAATTGATTCCATGTAATATCATTCTATATACATGCAAGCATACTTATTCATCAAATTTCACAAGAACATGCTTCAATCAATTTATCACACCCATTCGGCCAAGGTCAAAATTTTGGGGAAAAATCATCCAATGCATTTTTCATAAAATTGATTTCATATAATGTCATTTAACATACATCTAAGCATACTCATTCATCAAATTTCACAAGAACATGCTTCAATCAATTTTTCACAAATTTTAACCTAAAGTATTTCATGCTTAAACCTAGCTCAATGATACCATTGTTGGTTTCTATAATATGTCCCAAACAAAGATTAAGCATGTGAAATACTATAAAGAATATATATGAACATGAAATATGGCGGAATCATACTTACAATGCCTTGTGATGAAGTAGATGATCAAATGGTAGAAGCTCCAAGTGGTGGAGGATTCGGCCAAGAGGAGGAAGAAGACTTGAAGCTCCAAGCTATTGTATTCCAAGCTCTTTGATGGTTTCCCTATCACCTCTTTTGATCCCTTGCTTGTGCTAGCAAAAATGGAGAAATGGAAGATCAAATCTTCCTTGCCCTTGTCAATGGAGTTCACGGCATTTGAGAGAGAAGAGAGAGTTTTTTTTTGTGTAATTCTTGATTAATTAATTTTTGTATTACCAAAAATCAATTTATATTTATGTTATAATTTATTAAATTAATAATAAATCTATGACATAAACCATGCAATGGCTTAGAGTGTCAAACACTCAAACTCCATGCAAAGCCTTTGAGTGAAATGCACACTATCACCATGCAATGCCTTATCAATAAAATAATGCATATAATGACAAGTGTCATGTGGGCCCCACACGTTTCCCAATGAAAGTGGGCCCACGTCCACTCACGCGTTCGGGTTCGATATTTCCGAAATACCGAGCTAGCGTCGCGACGTTAATTAAATCGGATTTAAATAAATAATCGCTCCTAGCGAAATTATTATTTACGTCGCTTACGAATTAATTCTAAATTAACTCGTATGCCCGAATTAAAATCTAATTTTAATTTCGCGTCGAAATCGAATTTCGATTATTATATCGAATATAATAATTTTATCGATTAATTCCAAATTAATCGTTCTCTCTCTCTGAATAAGGCACTTTATCCGAGATAAAGTTTCTCCGCAATTAATCCAAGATTAATTAAGTTCGAATCAAATATCATAGGTGAATCTTCAGGAAGCGACCCAAGAGATCTCCGGATATTTTGGCAGTAAATACGGTCGTCGGATAATCCGAACACGTACGTACCTCGTACTACGTCTTTACCGATTTACAAGACAAGGTTGGCTTCTAGCAAAGCGCCATGCCTACCCAATTCTCCAGAAATATTCTTATAGGAATATAAGATCTGTATCAGGCGTAGTATACCGTAGTATTGCGTACATCGATCCAGTATCGGATGATCACATGCTAGGCCTAGGGCTGGAGATGTGTCTGCCCCGTACGAAACATATATCGGACATCAAGCAACTAGTCTCTTTAAATCGGACAATCCTGACCTGGTCATATTGTCCCGACGGTTGCAACCTTTTATAGAGTACTAGTTCTGTGCCCTGCGTGATCATCGCCTCCATATGTCTGAAGCGATACTTCCATCTTGACATCACATCCAGTACACTACGCTTCTCGATAAACCCAGAAGAGGTGTACACAGAACCGGTTAAGGTCCCCAACCACCAAAACCAAAGTTTACCGATTGTCGCAAGTACTAACGATGTAAGTCTCAGGTTAAGACCATATACACCTACCCTGATGCGGCCTCCCATAGACACAGACATACTACCAATGGGATTCCGCGGGGTCTATCCAGAGCGAAGCTGTTTTCCGTACCATCGGTAAAACACAACCTCCTATTGCACTTGCATAAGTATCCAATACTTAAATATATGAGAACTATGCTGTTGTGCCCTCACAACGTGCACAAGCGCAATACTAGCCTATTCCGCATTATCGATGTCCAGTCTCGATAATACTACGGCTAGGGATATTTAATGATTAAACCTTTATGGATTGATACTGTCTCATATCATCTCAATCCAGTACTAATCATATGGACTTTTGCCATTTATATATCAAAGTAAATAAAATTACAAAACGGCAAAAGGCAATTTCATTATCACATAGTTAATTTTGTACAATAATACAATATCATTTACAAACAGTGACGCTATGGGACATAATGTCTAACAAATCTTAGGATTATAAAATAACAGTATGTGCAGCGAGCAGTCTATGCAACTGCGTCACGGTAGTTAGTGAGACCATGATAATCATAAAAGACTTCAGAACTAGCCCCACCCTCCTAACCCTCGTGAGGCAACAACAGTAATATTGGACCTCGATGAATATAGTAATACCTCCAGAGCAAGTAAATATGTTGTGTAGTATGGTAACTCTTTATGTAGGGTCAGAGACATCTAAAAAGATGATATCCTTCGGATGAGAATACTAAGACATAAAACACAAAATTTTTAGTTATAGAATGGGAACATAAGAGAAGAAGAAAAAAGGGTCAAAAGAGGAGATGTCTGGATAAAATGATGATAAGTGGAAGTGTTAATCAAGCAATGTAAGGAATACATAATGAACATCGTTAGGCACGACCAAGAATCTATAGCAATATACTCAAGAATATATAGCAACATACTTTTCCATTTAGGAATTAAAGAAAAGGATATCAATAGAATATGTTGTGCAAGGCATAAAAGAGAGCCTTTAGACAAATGCTATTAAATATAGATTGGATGGAAGATACTAAGGGCTAAGAAGATGACACTTAAGGTCACTTGAGACAGATTTATTAAAAGTATAGCGTAAATGGGACTGAGGAGACTAAACTTGCGAATATTGTCAAGAACAGGACAATACCTGATAGAATCAGATTATTGGAATAAGTAGAAATATGACATCTTAAAGTACAGTCAAACAAAGAGATCGAATCAAAGAAAATGAATGGTTAACTAGAATTATATTACACACAAATTTAAAAATGTGAATGAAGTATAAACCTTAACCGGGACCCAATTGATAGCATTTACGGTAATTGTAAAAGAACATAGTTTAAGCACAAGTGTACGTACAATTAGGTTTAATATAAGTACATATTAATATTTTAGAGTTAAGTGGTATTGGGAAAACTATCATAGTAAATTTAAGACATATAAAGGGTAACCATAAAATTATAAGGACCTAAGACCAAAAGGTAAATAGATATATGAGGACATGAAGGTCGAAGTCGATGATAGTTGAAACTCAATAAAGAGAAAGAGAAAGAAACAAGTAACCAGAGATGAACTTCCTATCATCTTGGTCCTTGCAAAGTTTGAGTCTACATAATCACTAACTGTAGTAACTTCATATATTGACTTCCCATATATCAAACCATAGTTTGAAGTTTCTCTTAAACATCTCGTGATCCACTTCAGTGCATCCCAATGAAGTTTCCCTGGATTAGATATAAATTTGCTAACAATATTTATAGCATATGTTATGTCTGCCCTTTATGCATACCATTACATTCATCAGGCTTCCCACGGCCTGTGCATATGGTATCTCGTCCACTTTTATCTATCCTTAGTATTCTTAGGCCACCAACTTTCTGATAGTTTGAACTGATTCCCTATAAGTGTTAGAACATGTTTGGCATGACTCATATCAAATCTTTCTAATACCTTCTCAATATATTTTTCTTGACTAATGAATAGAGTACCAGCAACTTTATTTCTCTTGATTTCCATGCCAAGAATCTTCTTAGCATAACCGATATCCTTCATTCCAAACTTTCTATTGACCTATGGGTCAAATCCATATTGATTTTGACGCTAACAAATCATACATGTAAATGACATTTTTGATATAATAATTTATTTATTTGTTAACCTTTGATCGTGATTCTGAGTAAAGACAATGTGGATATTCAAAGGAATATGTATGAAAAAGTCAAAGACTTAAGTTTCCTTAGAGTCTTGTAATCTTGTTATTATGCATTGACAAACACTTAAGAGCTCATTAGAATCGAACTTATGCATATCTTTCATCAAATGCATTAAATTTTTGGTTTTGGAGCTTAAGTGAAAATGAACTATTTCATTAATTTCAAACCTTTATGGTCCTTATGTAATCTTAAAACTTTGATGAAAAAGTGTCATTTTGATTGTTTTCAAAACTTGGGTTAAATCGCAATTTATTTAAAGTCTTGAAAATCTGAACTAAAGTACAAAACTGTAAAACTTTATGTTGTTTGGACCATCTTGAAAGTATTTAACTTATAGGAAAAAAAATATAATTTATATAACATTTTGAGACATTTTCTTAATCATAATATTTTATGGTTTGTGGATAAATTTATAATATTTCAAAACTTGTAGTTAAATTATATATTTGGGAGGTTTTGAAATTTGGGTCAAAATATAATTTGTGTTGATGGTGTTTTCCGGGCACTATGTCATTTAAGCAGCACGACAGGGGTAAAAGGGTAATTCCCTTATTGGTCCGGATCATTAATACCGACCCGACCACATGAGTCAGGGGCCGAGCACTTAAGATCGTTAACCCGACCACTTAAAGATTGGATGACCGGGCAATTATCAGGTCGACAGCAGCATTCTCAGTACAAAAGACTATTATGACCGACCACATGAAGACCGAGCATATGGCAAGACAAGTTCGGGAAGATAAAGCATTCTATCCATACAAGATAAGATAATAAGTTATCCTACTTTCATGGGGTAAACTAGTAAGTCAATGTCCTAGTATGATAAAAGAAATAAATGTAGTTTTGATTAGGAATCCTTATGGGAAAAGGGAACAGTTTTGACTAGGAATCCTTATGGGAAACGAAATTGTTTCAACTAGGAAATTCTTGTACAAATAGGAATATGATTTCTACACTATTATAAATAGGAGGGCAGAGTATGTGTAAAGGGCATCAAAAAATAAGGGATCTGAATCTTCAAGCTCTGACTTGTAGAAAACAAAAAGAGACCCGAAAAGAGTGTTGAAGTAATAAAAGTATCATCCTTTTTGTGTCCGTGGACGTAGGTCGGATCCAAATCCACCGAACCACGTTAAATCTCCTTGTCTGATCGGCGTATTCTCTTGTTTTCCGCTAAATTTGCCTTTGGTTCCCCATAACCAAACAAATTCACAGTTGAAGGAGGATTCCCTCGGAGGTGATATTCCTATATTATCCCGAGACCAAAATCCGCCGTCAACAGTTGGCGCCGTCTGTGGGGAACTCAACAAAAAGCAGCTCGCGTAGTAAGACAATGGCGGAAGACGGAAGCCACCAACCATCAGGGAGCTCGGCTGCAGATTGGATGGAGAAGATTGAGGAAAACCTTAGGAAAGAAAGGGAGGAAAGCCGAACTCTGCTAAAAATCATAGTAGACCGGTTGGAAAGGATAGAAGGAGCACACAATGAAAAATTCGAAGCGGGGACTAGCCGACGAAGGAACGACATAGCAGAAGGAAAAAGAATTGTCGATATAAGTGAGGACGACAGACCCCGGAAGAAGGATCCTTACAGGGTAAGATCCGTAGTGGTTCAGGGAGATTCCCGGACCGAGGACACATGGGAGGAAGAGAGTGACAAATCATCACCAGACCCCTCCTATGATAGCCTTCGCAACACCCGGCGAAAGGAGAAAGAATACGACGAAGAAGTACAAGAAGATACCAGCCACGAGAAGCACCACCCCCGGAATAACAGAAAGAAAGGAGACCGCAGGAGACGGAGTAGCACCAAAGATAGCAACATGAAATCTTGGTTACGGGAGGAGCTGATCAAATGGGGAGTACATCCCAGTGCAAACAAAGGGGATATCCAGGACGGCAAAGATGAATCTCCTCTCGCGGAAAAAATAAGGTCGGTAAGATTCCCAAAGCGATTCAGCATGCCGACCATGGCACCCTACAAAGGCCATTCTGACCCGAAATCACACATCGAAAGCTTTGTCTTGTTGATGGAAGTCCAGGGAGTAGTAGGAGATGCCATCTGCAAAGTGTTCCCCCTAACTTTAAGTGGACCCGCCATCCTATGGTACAGAAGCCTGGCTCCGGGGAGCATCAGAGACTTCACGCAACTTAAGAAGTCGTTCATTCGACACTTCAAAGGGGCTTGCGTCCCCAAAAAGACGATTGGAGAATTAAGACTTATGAAGCAAGGAGACGATGAACCCCTGAAGATATTTATTGAAAGATACCATAATATGGTACTCGAAGTAGGAGGGTATGAATCCCCCGAGGCCCTGGAAAGCTTGAAGGGAGCCTTGAAAGTCGGAAGGCTATGGACCCATCTAAGGATCCAAGACACCCCGGACTACGCCACCGCTCTGGAGGTGGCCCGAAAATTCGTTTTATTGGAGAACGAAGAGAAAGTATCCCGAAAAGGGAACACTATCAGAGAAAGAACCGCAAGGGAGGGTGCTCCCCGCCGAACAGAAAGAGAATCCAGAAGACCACTCCCCCGAAGTACAAAGAATTCAAGCCACTGCACCGGGACAATCAAGAGAGAAGGGCGCCAACCCAAGTAAACCATGTGGTCGGGGAAGATGCATACATTCCCCTAAAGAAACCACTGGGACAAATTGTCATGGAGATCCAGGGGAAAGGCCTCTTAGTAGAACCCGACCAACGAAGGTTTCCCCCGGACAAGAGGAACCAAAAGGCTTATTGCGTACACCACAACTCCAGAGGACATGCAACGGACGGATGTAAAGATCTACGAGAGCAGATGGAAGACCTAGCACGAAACGGATATCTGAACAAATACATTGACCACGAAGTTATGACGACCAGACAAAGAGCATGTGGCCGCCAAATCAACTGAGAAAAGGGCAGTTTGTCCCCGAAACATGAATAAAAACTTTCTCTTTTCAAAAAGGTTCTCGTCCACTTTCGTAAAACATAAATAGAAAGACTTACTCAAAAAACCGGGGACAAACATAGCGCCTAATACAAAAAGAAACGACCAAAGCACTAAGACTTGATCGGCTCGGGGCTGGACTTTGTTCCGCCGAGGCCATTCAGTTATTCGGCTCGGGGTGGGTTACGTCCCACCGAGTCACGCATATTGGTCTGGGGACGGGACATTCCCCCAGAGCCAAATACCTCTTTCAGCTCGGGGCTGGATTTCGTTCCGCCGAAGCTACTTGGTTATTCAGCTCGGGGTCGGGTTATATCCCACCGAGTCAGCCCTTCGGACTGGGGACGTAACATTCCCCCAGGTCCAAGTGCCTTCTTCAGCTCGGGGTCGGGTACATCCCACCGAGTCAGCTCTTCGGACTGGGGACGTAACATTCCCCCAGGTCCAAATGCCTTTTTCAGCTCTGGGTCGGGTTACGTCCCACCGGGTCATGCTCATCGGACTGGGGACAGGACATTCCCCCAGGACCAAATATCTCTTTAGCTCGGGGTCCTCAGGGACATACTCGATGCATAGGATCCGTGGGAAGCATAGCACGGGGAGAGATGATACCCCTGTGGCGATTGCTTGCTCCAGTGTTACCGAACATAAGGAGGAATATGCCCTTAATGTATCGAGCACTCTTTGATCCTCATTTACCCGATGTAATGGATCCGTGGGAAAGCATAGCACGGGGAGTGACAAGGCCCCCGTGACGATTGCTAGCTCCAGTGATACCGGACCTAAGGAGGGATATGCCCTTAGCGCCCCGGACACTCTTTGATCCATTCATCACTTGGATCCGTGAGAAGCACAGCACGGGGATGCGTTGAGCCCTTGTAGCGTGTGCCTACTCCAGCGTGGTAAGGAGGAGCCCTCACGAAACACACAGGCTCCCCAGTGGACCGACGTGTAGAGGATGTTGCCCTTACCAATCAAACGCTCTTTTTGATCCAAATCTTGGTTCGCCGGGACACTGAATTGAAAGATTCAGAATTGTGTTTTGGAGGCCTCGGGCAGGACGCTGTTGTGAGGCATCTGTGCTGTTGTTTACATTTGTAAAAAGTTTTCTTTTGGGACAAGTGCCGAGTCACCCCCACCTTTTTGGTCTTATTTTTCAAATTTTTGATTTTGTTTTTCACTGATCTGGCAAGGGGACGCCCGTGCCAGATTCGGTAGGGCTTCACAAGGTTGATTCAATTCCCTTCTGAGCAAGTCCCAAGATTACCTGGCTCGGGGCTGGATTTCGTTCCGCCGAGACCACGTGGTTAATCAAGCTCGGGCTGGATTCGTTCCGCCGAGGCCGCTTGTTTATTCGGCTCGGGGCTGGATTTCGTTCCGCCGAGGCCGCTTGTTCTTTCAGCTCGGGGTCGGGTTACGTCCCACCGAATCAGCTTCTTTGGACTGGGGACGTAACATTCCCCCAGGGCCAAGTATTCATCTCAGCTCGGGGTCGGGTCGTGTCCCACCGAGTCCGTCCTTTTGGTCTGGGGACGTAACATTCCCCCAGGACCAAGTGTTCATCTCAGCTCGGGGTCGGGTCGTGTCCCACCGAGTCCGTCCTTTTGGTCTGGGGACGTAACATTCCCCCAGGGCCAAGTGTTCATCTCAGCTCGAGGTCGGGTCGTGTCCCACCGAGTCCGTCCTTTTGGTTTGGGGACGTAACATTCCCCCAGGGCCAAATGTTCATCTCAGCTCGGGGTCGGGTTACGTCCCACCGAATCAGCTTCTTTGGACTGGGGACGTAACATTCCCCCAGGGCCAAGTATTCATCTCAGCTCGGGGTCGGGTCGTGTCCCACCGAGTCCGTCCTTTTGGTCTGGGGACGTAACATTCCCCCAGGACCAATTGTTCATCTCAGCTCGGGGTCGGGTCGTGTCCCACCGAGTCCGTCCTTTTGGTCTGGGGACGTAACATTCCCCCAGGACCAAATGTTCATCTCAGCTCGGGGTCGGGTCGTGTCCCACCGAGTCAGTCCTTTTGGTCTGGGGACGTAACATTTCCCCCGGAGCCAAAGTGTTCATTTCAGCTCGGGGTCGGGTTACGTCCCACCGAGTCGGTCGTCGTCAGTATAAGGGCAAAGCATTGTCTCCACGGGTAGATATCGAGGATCCTCGTTGACTGAGCTCATGAAGATGGCAGGAATGACCAGATTTGCAACCGAGGCATTTTTCTCTGCAGTTCCTGAAGTGACCACCGACAGATTCATTGACACACCATCTTTTTTATAGTTCCCGGCATCAACTCACAAACTCGTTGTTACCGAGAACTAGGGGACAGATGTTGATGGTGTTTTCCGGGCACTATGTCATTTAAGCAGCACGACAGGGGTAAAATGGGTAATTCCCTTATTGGTCCGGATCATTAATACCGACCCGACCACATGAGTCAGGGGCCGAGCACTTAAGATCGTTAACCCGACCACTTAAAGATTGGATGACCGGGCAATTATCAGGTCGACAGCAGCATTCTCAGTACAAAAGACTATTATGACCGACCACATGAAGACCGAGCATATGGCAAGACAAGTTCGGGAAGATAAGCATTCTATCCATACAAGATAAGATAATAAGTTATCCTACTTTCATGGGGTAAACTAGTAAGTCAATGTCCTAGTATGATAAAAGAAATAAATGTAGTTTTGATTAGGAATCCTTATGGGAAAAGGGAACAGTTTTGACTAGGAATCCTTATGGGAAACGAAATTGTTTCAACTAGGAAATTCTTGTACAAATAGGAATATGATTTCTACACTATTATAATAGGAGGGCAGAGTATGTGTAAAGGGCATCAAAAAATAAGGGATCTGAATCTTCAAGCTCTGACTTGTAGAAAACAAAAAGAGACCCGAAAAGAGTGTTGAAGTAATAAAAGTATCATCCTTTTTGTGTCCGTGGACGTAGGTCGGATCCAAATCCACCGAACCACGTTAAATCTCTTGTCTGATCGGCGTATTCTCTTGTTTTCCGCTAAATTTGCCTTTGGTTCCCCATAACCAAACAAATTCACAGTTGAAGGAGGATTCCCTCGGAGGTGATATTCCTATATTATCCCGAGACCAAAATCCGCCGTCAACAATTTGTATAATTTTTTGTCAAATCATTTTAATCTTGGTCAAACTAGTTTTGCAATAAAACGGCTTTGCCCTTTTATAGATTAAATTGTAAGGTTTTTAAAGGTTACGACTGTTTGAGTTAAATACAAATATTTCAAAGTTTCGATCAAACTGTTTACTATGCAATCAAACAAAGCTTGACACAAATGACTTGCTGTTTCTTTAAAATGGTGAGCCGATTTGTTATCCATTGGTCAAACCGATTTTGCTTCTTGGTCAAACTAGTTTAAGGCGAAACGGTTCACCATTTTCAGTAAATGACTAGCCGGTTTTGGAGTGAAAAAGTGCGAGATCACACTGTGTATCGTTAGCTGCTTCATGGTTTACCAATTAAAAGACTAGCCGATTTCAGACAAACGACGAATCGGTTAGCTTGTGACTGTAACAGTTTCTTCAAAACGGTAGACTAGTTTATCAAAATGGCAAGTCGTTTTTACACAAAATTTCTGAATTTGATTCCAATAGTTATATTTTCATGAGAAATATATAAACTCACTTTTATCAGTTAGAAATAACTTTTCTGAGCATTTTAATTATTCCATATTCATATTTGAAAGTTGATTTGAGTTCTCATTTGCTTTTAATCCATAATCAAACACACATGAGCTATAATTTTTGTATCTACTCATTTGGAGTAAATTTTTGTAAAGAATTTGAAATTCCGTTATTCTTATTTGTAAAATTTATCTGGTAAATACTTAGAGTGAGAGGTATGTGATACATCATTGTTCTAGAGATTGATTGACAATTTGAGAAGTTAATTGGGAAGAGGTTTAATTGACACTTGTTGACAAAAGAAAGTCACCCTAGAGCGAAATCGCCATAGAGCGAAGGAGTAAAGGACGACCGAAACAACGATTAGAGCGACAAAGAACTCAGAACGACCGAAACAAACGATTAGAACGACAAGGGACTCAGGATGACCGAACATATGATGCAGTTGATCCCACGATTACAGCAGTTAGGTAGTTCCCTCCACGATCAGGCAGTTAAGACGCACAACTCAACAGTTGAAGGCGTGACCCAGCAGTTGCAAGGAGGTTATGAGCCGAAACCGTCCGAACAGTTTACAAATTCCACTATAAAAGGCTCACTCATGTGAATATTTAAGCCCCCGATCAAATGAAGACTCAAACGAGCATATTTTTATTTTTCATTTCTTAGTTTCATAATCCTTAGGACTGTACTTGTGTGCTTGCGCCCCTTGGAGGCTTATTCACTTAATCAAACACCTCTTACTGTGACTTTATCTCAGGAGGTTTAAACCTTACACGTTGTCCTTTCTTCAGGCAGAAAATTACGCAAACAATTTTTTGGCGACCACAGTGAGAGAATTGGTGTAAAAAGTGGAAATGCCTCTGAAAAGAAACACTCAAACTGGCTTAAGTACGGAGGAAGGAGGACTGGAGCAAACCAACCAGCCCTACGTTCCAGCCGTAGTAGGCTATTTCGAGGGTCTGGCCGACTCTAGTCGATATGAACCTATGCGAGAGCTCAGCCCTAACGTGGTTCGCGCATTGTTCGGTGAATTAACGCAGGATGTTTTCGAACAGGTTAGGCTTCAAAATACTCATATCATAGATAAATTTACCTCGACTAGTAACTCACATTATGAAAATATGGCCAAACACTTAAGCTCATTAAACGAGTTAATGGCCAAATGTGTAAGCGGGGGGACAACCCTACCGTGGACTACACCTCCTATTGCACCAAGCAGTCAGGAGGCTAGTCCGAGCAATATCCCTCCGCAAGGGGTCACTACCCCTACGACTTCCAGGGGAGGAATAAGTCTTGGGGGCAATGGCCTACATCTAGGGCCAAACCTACACCAAGGGTCAAATATGGCACAACATGAAGTGGTGTTGCCCCAAGGTCTCCAGGCTTCTCAGGGACAGAATCACGATTATGTCCCACCTGTGAGAGGATAAAAACCGCCACCCATAGCAATTCCATTCAATGGCAATGACATGTTGAGAGAACAGATGACCGAGATTCTTCAAAATCAATTCGGTCTAGGGGTACGACCAATTCGGCCAAGGTATCGGAAGCAAATCCAGATTGGATCGATGTGGCATATCCGTGGCCTAGGAATTACAAAGTACCAGACTTTTCTTTGTTTACAGGGTCTAGAGAAGTTTCCACCATGGAACACATAGGGCGATTTACCCTTCAGTGTGAAGAAACAACTGATTTCCATAAGTTGAGGTTATTCCATGGCTCACTGTCAGGAGTAGCTTTCTCTTGGTATTTCAGCCTGCCACCCAACTCAGTAGAAAGTTGGCAACAAATGGAATAGTTGTTCCATGTGTAATTCTACAAGGCAGAATCTGAAGTGGCCTGGGCCGATTTGGAAAACTTGAGACAGTTACCAGGAGAATGGCCCGAGACGTTCTTACAAAGGTTTAAAGCGGCTCCAGGCCGATGTTACGTGCCTTTGCCAGAAAAAGATTTTGTGAGAATCGCCCAAAATTGTCTCTATTTCGACCTGAAGAAGAAATTTTATGATCGCGAATTTGGGATCTCCCCTAACTCATCACTAGTGTAGTACGTTATGAACAGTTTTAAGAGGGAGGAACAAATGAAAATTCCAGCAAAGGAACTTATTACAGGAACATCAATTAGGAAATAAGTGAAATGGACATCGAATCGGCCGACTTATGTTTGGCCGATTGGTTAAAGGGAAGCCGTACGTTTGCAAGGCGTGGGCTGAACCCCAAGCCAAAGAAAAGAACGATAAAAAGAGTAGGAACTTCTCGTTCGATATCACGAAAGTTGGTGCATATTCGATCAATTATATAAAGACAAGCAAATTAGTTTGAGCGACCGCCACACATTGCCAAGCGCCGAGCAAATCGGTGGGAAAAAATATTGTAAGTGGCATAATGCATGGTCCCATTCAACTAATGATTGTCTCATTTTTCGGAATGTTTTGCAGGATGCCATAGAATCTGGATGAATAACATTCGAAAAAAAGATGGCGGTGGACGACAACCCTTTTCCAAAGCCGATAGAATTAAATATGATCGATTCGGACCTTACCAAAATGAACTTGCCAAAGTTCAAGTTGGTCTGAGATGAGATCAAGACTGTCATCGTCCTAACGCTCTGGAAAGGATCGAACAACCCCAAGAAGGGAATGATCGGTGAAATCTGTGTGCACGCTGCAAGAACAGTGTAGAATGGATGAGGGAGTTGGAAGATACTTGTGAAAGGCCTGTGAAGAAAGAGCCAGTAGCATGGCAACCGAGGACCTTCGCACCAAGGTTCTACGTTGAGAATTCAAATTTCATCCAAAATGTATGGACGTTTAGGCGGAAAATTCATCAGCCCAACGTATGGCATTCGTACCATAGGCCATATTCGGGACAACGTCCAAGAAGGAACTATCCTCATGTGGATGAAATGACAAGGAAGCAACTGAGGCGGCACTAGAGGAATTATGGCCGTATGATGCTCCAATAAAATGAAATAAAGGCCACTACAGGCCGTAGTGCTCATGCAGGAAAGAAACCGGATGTAAGTGGTAAAGAGAGTGACGACAAAGAAGGGACAACAAAGAACTGTGAGGAGCGCACCAAATTTGACAGACGGAAATGGGGCGAAACAGATGACGAAGAACCCCTTATTGTCATTCAATTCAGTAGTATGCCACTGGTTGTGGCTAACCATTACTTGTTGTCTGAAAAATTCAAGGGGGACAACGGTGGGGGAGCTAGAAATAACGAAGATGTTTATGAGGGTGTTGAAACAGAATTTGCAGCGCTCTCGATAACAGATAGAGAGGCTTCAGATGAGGAAATGACTGACATAGAAGAAGAAATAGACATCATGACCGAAGCACGAAGAAGGGGAATATCACAGAATCGGCTTCTCAAAGAATTGTATTTGGCCGGAAACCCTGCAGTCGGAACATTAGGAGAAGACTTGGGACGATCCTCATACCTCGTCCTATACAGAACACCCAAAGTAAAACGAACCATTACCAAGGCGGAAAAGCAAAGACTGGTCATCAATAATGTCTCTCACAATGCGCCGGTCACTTTACCACCTTCTAGATGAGACATGGAGGGAGAACTGCCTCGAGCCAATGCTGGGAACGAACCAACAATGGAGGTAGGCCTATCAGGGAAAATGATATTCCCAAAACCACCACCACAAATGACTAAACACCTGCGGCCATTGTATGTAAAAGAAAAGGCCAACGAGATACCCATCGCCAAAATATTGATTGACAATGGAGCAGCAATCAATGCAATCCCTGTTAGGATGCTAAAGCATTTAGCAAAGTCAGAAGACGACCCCATCCCTACAGAAGTGGTGCTTAGAAGTTTCAATGGAGGCGCGACGACGGCCAAATGGGTTATCCCACTAGACTTGCAAGAGGGAAGTACTACGAAAATAGTAGTGTTCTTCATTATAGATGGGCCAACCACATATAACATGCTTCTAGGACGAGATTGGATACACGACAGCCGATGCATTCCTTCATCTTTTCATCAGTGCCTAGTTTTATGGAACCAGATAGACGAAGTGGAAATGGTACACACCGACAATAAGCCTTTCGCTGCAGAGACAAATTCGGCTGAATACTTCGTGTACGAAGGAAATTACTGGCCGACCAGAGTTCTGAATGAAGGGGAAAATTCAGCCATTGTGGCTCAAAATGAGGAGCCATACCCCACAGGTATTCTAAACGATTTGTTCGCGCAAACAAGGCCAGCCACAATGGTCTTTGGAGAGCCAACGCACAATAATTCATATGAAGAGTAGACAGAGTTAAGAACAAACCGTACTCGCGGCCACCAAGGCCAATCTAATAGCCTATGTAACGGAATGAGAAAATGAGGCCGAAGCTCAGGCCGTAATTCAGCCTTAAGGAATAAATTGTTATCACACCAGACAGAAGATAGAATAAGAGAGGCATGCGGGGTATATTGTTTGATGGAATGAAGTCATAAGAGCGAACACCACGGAAGAAGAAGAATACGCTCTGAACGGACGGCACAAGGCGAGCGTCTCGAGGGGACAGGATGTATTGGACGAGGTCAATTTGGAGAGCGAGGATGATAGACGCATCACTTACATCAACAAGGAACTAGAGGCCCAGGTACGCGAAAAACTGATCCATTTGTTACAAAGATATAAAGATTGTTTTGCTTGGGACTACAATAAAATGCCTGGTTTAGATAGAACGTTAGTAGAGCATAGGTTGCCAATCATGTCGAGCCATAGACCACATAAACAACCTCCCCAGAGGTTTGCACCCAATGTCATGCCTGACATTAAGAAAGAGGTTGAACCCCTTTTGGAGGCAAAATTCATTAGGACGACCAGATACGTAGAATGGTTATCAAATATCGTCCATTTCATGAAAAATAATGGAAAGCTAAGAATATGCATAGACTTTAGGAATTTAAACTTGGCAACACCAAAAGATCAATACCTATGCCGACGGTAGATTCCCTAGTAGACTCCACAGCAGGGTATCATGTGTACTCTTTTATTGATGGGTATGCAGGTTATAATCATATCTACATCGCCGAAAACGATATACATAAAATGGCTTTTAGGTGCCCAGGGTCTTTAGGATGTTATGAGTGGGTGGTGATGCCGTTCGGTCTAAAAAATGCTGGGACTACTTACCAGCGAGCAATGAATCTAATTTTCCATGACATGATCAGTAAATTCGTAGAAGTCTATGTAGACGATATAATGGCTAAGTCTGTGACCATGGACGAATATTTTAGCCACTTGGCGATGGCTTTTGAGCGAATGAGGAAATTTAAATTGAAGTTAAACCCTGCCAAGTGTGCTTTTGGGGTGAGTGCAAGAAATTTCCTGGGTTTTCTAGTACACCAACGGGGAATTGAGATTGATACCAATAAATCTTGGGCAATCACTGAAGCCAAACCACCCCGAAGTAAGAAAGAGTTGCAAAGATTTATAGGGCAAATTAATTTCTTAAGAAGATTTATCTCTAACTGTGCAGGAAAAACTAAAGTGTTCTCATCTCTGTTGAGGCTAAAGGATAAAGACGAGTTCGTCTAGACCGAAGAACATCAAAAGGCTTTCGAGAGCCTGAAGAAATATTTGTCACAGCCGCCAGTGATGGTACCCCCCGTGCCAGGACGGCCAATGAAGTTATACATATCAGCCGAGGAGCAGTCCATAGCTGGGATGATCGCGCAAGACGATGACATGGACGTCGAAAGAGCCATCTCTTACATCAACAGACAATATCTGAAATATGAATGTAATTATTCTCAAATGGAGAAATTGTGTTTGGCTTTATATTTTACATGTACTAAATTACGAGCCTATCTTAGGCCGACTATAGTGTACTTAATTACTAAAGTTAATATTATAAAGTATATGTTCTCTCGTCCTATTTTAACCAAATAGTTGGTTTCTGGTCATTATCATTGTCAGAATTCGATATATGACATGAACCTCAAAAGGCTGTAAAAAAATCAGGCCTTGGTAGATTTCTTAGCCGATCACCCATGTTTGAGTACCATTAGAGAAATGGAAATGGAACTAGATGAATGCAGCTTGAAACCATGGACAATGTATTTTGATGGATCTAGCATGATGAAAGGAGCAGGGATATGAATAGTTTTAGTTAGTCCATTGGGATAATCATTCCTTTTCATAATCAGGTTGGATGAATATTACACCAACAAACAAGCCGAGTACGAGGCCTTGATATTTGGGTTAGAATTACTCCTCAATATGGAGTAACACACGTGTCCATTAGAAGAGACTCATAATAGTAATCAAATAGGTAACGGGAGCCTTTAAATGTCAGAGCCCATCAGTCATGGCACTATCAGATATAGCTAAAGAGTTGCTAGACCAATTTGATTATATGGAGCTAGAACACGTTCCAAGAACGAAGAACGAAGTGGCCAACAATTTGCCCAAGCAGCTTCAGGATATAAACAGACAAGCATAGACGGCGTATATAAGAGCGAAGAGGTCAAACCAGCCTGATGAGAAGAAAGAGAGTGACGGATGTCATGACCATTGAGGTCCAAGACGAGGACGATTGGAGACGAGAGATAAAGAATTTTTAAGACATCCCGAAAATGGGAAAGATCGAAGGCTGAAACTCAAAGCCTTGAATTATGTGGTGTCAGGAGACGTGTTATATAAAAAATGCCAAGACGGTCTGTTGTTGAAATGCGTGAGGCCATCAGAATCAAAAACTATTATGGTCGAAATACACGAGGGTGTTTGTGGAGCTCACCAGGCCGAAATAAAGATGAGGTGGCTGATCATACGGAGTGGATATTATTGGCCGAAAATGGGAGAGTCGTGCATATCGTATGCCAATGGGTGCGTCGCTTGTCAAAAGTTGGGCCCATTCAGAGGGCACCAGCAAGAAATGGTCTATGTCATTAAACCATGGCCGTTCATAGGATGAGCGATAGATTTGATAGGAAAAATCTATCCTGCATCTAGCAATAGACACACCTTCATTACCGTTGCCACAGATTTCTTTACCAAATGGGTAGAAGCAATTCCGGTAGTAGAGATCTCTCAAGAGCAAATTATCAAGTTCATAAAAGAGCACATCATTCACCGATTCGGTATACCACAAACAATAATGGTGGATCATGGTACTTGGTTAAATGGCGAGAAGGTAAAAAAGTTTTCTGGCCTAATACGGGATGCGGCTAGTAAACACTACTCCATATTACCCCCAGTCAAATGGTCAGGCAGAATCGTCCAATAAAATCCTTAAAGGGTTGATTCGGAAAATGGTAATGGACAATGCCAGACAATGGGACGAATGTTTGAGTCAAGCTCTATGGGCATATAGGACGTCACCGCGAACGAGTACCTCGGTCACGCCATTTCAATTAGTATATGGTCAAGAGGCCATATTACCAGTTGAAGTTAATATTGAATCCACTAGAGTAATGTTGCAAAAAGAATTGACAAGGAAGACTACGGCGAAGCAATGATTCAAAATTTGTTGGAATTTGACGATATTAAATGCGATGTCATAAATCGTTTGGAAGCGTAAAAGAAAAAAATGGCCAAGGGATATAATCAGAGAGTCATGGCTAAATCGTTCAGAAAAGACGAATTAGTGTGGAAAACCATATTACCACTTGGTGCCAAAGATCCGGCATATGGAAAATGGTCGCCTAATTGGGAAGGCCCATTTGAGGTAAAAAACGTATTGCCAAATGGAGCCTATCATTTGAATGGAAAAGTGCATGTTAGAGCGATAAACGGTAAATACTTGAAAAAATATGTGCCCTCATTATGGGAGCACGAGAACGTAATGTCTTTGCAATAAGGACAAAGCTAAGAAATATGAGAACACAGGACGAAAACGTCCTCAAAAGTACAACGCCTGGACGATGAAACGTCTTTTATTATTGGCCGGCCGAAGCTCGTCAGGCGAATCCTTCAGAAGTGAGAACTTCTTCCCTAGGTTCCGCCACTCTCTCAACATCGGCTTTTCACTAGATCGGCCAAGCCCTTCTCAAAACCAACTCGGGTCAGGGCCTCTAGCTGCACATTTGGCAACGGACAAAGACCAAAATCTATGATTTTCCTTTACATGTGTCAACACGAGTCGTTCCCCGGAAGCATAGTCCGGGCTGTCACCATTATTGTTGTGTGTGGTAGAGGAGAAAGAAGAGTTGATGTGATGAAACTATCAGGCTGCAGGCTTACTTTCGGCAAAGTCAGGCCTAGGGCAGAGAACCCGTCAATCGTCAGGGTAGCACATGGGAAGCATTGCAAATGAGAACATTATCATGTTTTGGAAGTATAAAGGGGAGGGTTAAAGAGGATGCTCTGAATAGCAGCTTGTAAACAATAGAAAAATAACAACTGTAACCTCTTTCAACTGCTCGGCCAAAGGCCAACCATACTCAAAACATCTTGGCTTGGTCTCTCATAACCAAAAAAATTCATTATTGAAGGAGGATTTGTCCCGGAAATGGCATTCTCATATTACCCATTGAGACGAAAATCAGCCGTCAATATTTGGCGCCGTCTGTGAGGAACCGACCAAAATCAACTTCCATAGTAAGACGATAGTGAGAGGTAGAGACCGTAGGTTGGTGAATAGTTCAATAGCAGAATGGATGGAGGGGAGAAGGAACGGAAGGAGCAGAGCAGAGCCGGGAAAAGAAAAGATCTGTATGGAAAAGGGGATGTCGGAAACAAAAGCTTTTCTTTAATGAGTTGTGGAATGGAATGTAAGAAGGTTAGCCAACGGCCATCCACATGGGTTGAGTTGTGAAATGGAATGTAATGGTGTGGATGGGTTACGTCCGTTGGTAGCGGCTGACTGAGTTCCTTTGTGGGAAGGTACTGCACCCCCGGTCTCGCAGATTACCTGTACTGAAAGATCGGTCGGGTAGCTAGCTAGCCGAGGGCGAGAAGGAATGCCCAGCGGGCCAGTCTTCAATTAGTGCAATGGCATCCCCTGAACGAGAATAAAGAGCGCCAGTCCTCAATTAGGGCAGCCGAACGAGAAGAAAGAGCGCTAGTCTTCAATGAGTGCAGCCGAACGAGAAGAAAGAGCGGGGAAATGAGGAAGAAATTATAAAGTCGCCCTAGACAGTTGTCGTAACGCGAGGACTTGTAGGCCGACGTCTATCACCCTGATATGAAGAAATTCACCTCGATTTCATTTCCAATTCAATCAAGGTGAATTTAGGGGATAATTTTTGACAAAAGAAAGTCACCCTAGAGCGAAATCGCCCTAGAGCGAGAGGAGTAAAGGACGACCGAAACAGTGATTAGAGCGACAAAGAACTCAGGATGACCGAAACAGCGATTAGAACGACAAGGGACTCAGGATGACCGAACACATGATGCAGTTGATCCCACGATTACAGCAGTTAGGCAGTTCCCTCAACGATCAGGCAGTTAAGACGCACAACTCAACGGTTGAAGGCGTGACCCAGCAGTTGCAAGGAAGTTATGAGCCGAAACCTTCCGAACAATTTACAAATTCCACTATAAAAGGCTCACTTATGCGAAGATTTAAGCCCCCGATCAAATGAAGACTCAAACAAGCATATTTTTATTTTTCAATTCTTAGTTTCATAATCCTTAGGACTGTAACTTGTGCGCTTGCTCCCCTTGGAGGCTTATTCACTTAATTAAACACCCCTTGTTGGGACTTGTCTCAGGAGGTTTGAACCTTACACGTTGTTCTTTCTTCAGGCAGAAAATTGCGCAAAACAATACCTTTATAAATTCAATTAGGAAGAGGTTTATTGACACTTTGTAAATTGTAAAGAGGCTTATGTATAAGGTGATTGATTAGTGAAATTCTCAAGCATGTTGTGCTTGGAGACCTAGACATAAGCCAAGATTGCCGAACCACGCAAAAAATTTTGGTTTGCTCTCTCTTTCCTTTAACTTAATTTAATTACTTAAACATTGTTTATTTTTTCATAGGTCATATAAACTTGTAATTAAGTTACTAGTATTTAGCTATAAATATCCAATTCACCCCTTTTCGAGTTGCATATTAAAATTTCACTCTCCATTAAGTAAATCCTTGAGCTTCTTCACCTCACTTTTATGTTACTGGCAATGAACATGTCATAAACATACAAGAAATACACAGGTCCTCCTCCATCTAACCCTTTGAAGTACACACAACTATCATACTTACTTCTGGCATAGCTATTTGATACCATGAAGCGATCAAACCTTCTGTACCATTACCTTGGGGATTGCTTAATGTCATAAAGAGATTTTTGAAGCAAGCACACATGAACTTCTTTCCCTTCTTCTTCAAAGCCTTCTGACTGAGTCATCAATATTTAATCTTCAGTCTTCAATGCAAGAAAGCATCTTAACATCTATGTTTCTTTCAAATTCGTTGTTGCTTCTGGTGAGAGTGAATTTAAAAGTGATGCGAGAGTGTTAATATTCGTCGGATTGTTTTCTAATGTCAGTATCGAATTTTTCTTCAACGGTAACAACATTATCATTACATGTAACATGTTTCCGTAACTTTCATTGGACAAAAGCATAAATCATATATATAAATCAATAAATAAAATTATTACAAATAACCAAGAGTAGTTACCCAAAAAAAAAAAAACAAAACAAAACAAAAAACAAAGAACTTACTGTTCAACAGTCTAATTTTTGCACAACAGCACAAGAATGTACAGTAGTTATCAAGGGTTGGAAAAACATATATTTTTTAATGCAAAAAAGAACTTACTGTTCATTCAATGAAAATTTCCTGTAATTTCATTATACAAACACTAGCAACTCCAGAACATTATACAAAACATCTACTAAGTTTGTTTCCCGTAAGCATTTCAAAGTTAAGCCAATCCAATTTTGGTGAATTTGTACAGGCCACCGGTTTCTCAACATATCTTCCACAAGCAATTTTACTCCCTCTTACTCCCAGCGTCTCTAATGACTGAATCAGACAACATTGAATGCTGTCTGTAGGGTAGATGTGAATCGGGATGCGATTGTCTGGGAGGCAAATTGTTGAATCTGCTTCTTAGCATCTGAAGATAACACCAAGCAGTTTCAATATAATCGAACTTTAAAAAGTGTCCAAAAAAACAAAAAGGAAAGAACGAAATAATGCATTAGCTGCAAGAATGATGAGAGGTATTGGGGAGACCTAATACAAAGAAAATGTTCAAGCAAACAATTTATTGTGCCAAGATAGAACAAAAAAAACTGCTCACCCTTTCGGCATTTCGTAAAACCAATGATGTTTGCAATGCTGAGGGTCAAACAGACTCCAACAACCAATAGATAATCAGCTTGGAACCGAATGACAGAAAATTCCAAGCACAGTCCAAGCAACTGCCTGCATGGTAAAAAATAAAAAATAAAACCTCAGATGTAGATTTACATTAGAAGTACGAAAAAAGAAAGGCAGAAAAGCGTTCCTACTATATAAGAAAACTCAGCATTTCAAGATATTTATTTGTCTTCTCTTCCAATTTCTATAGGTGTTTCGTACTCGTCATACTCTAAAGGCTCACTACCATTTTACTTCTAAGTCTACGAGTCTCCCTCTTGCATTTCTAATTAGATAGATCCTTTGAAACCTGCACTAGATGTGAATGGATAATACACTCTTGCTCACTTCTTGGTAACACGCTGAAGTCAAACAGTATTCACTTACTGTAAGGTAAAGGGTCCACCAGAATAGCCAGGAGTCCTTCTTGTTAATGCGAGCCATTGACTACAGCAACAGCAAGAAAAACAATGCTTGAGATTTAAGTATCAATACTCAGGAAAAAGAATTATCAAGTTGAGTGGTGTTTCTTAAAAATAGTGATCCAATAGTGAAAAGAAGATAAACGATATTAAATATAAATAAATTAGGCGATCCTGCTAACCTCGTGGTCAAGGCACTCAAATTTCCATACATTCTCACCCAGGTCATCTATTTCATTCCACCATCTCAAACCAACTAAAATACGCCCACTAACATTCTTGACAACCCAAAAATCAAGAGCAGCGAGAAGGACAGTCAACACAAAAATGATGACAAAGCTGTCAAAAAAGAGGGCAGAAAGTATGTAAAATGCCAGAGCTGCACCCTGCCAAAAAACGAGAAACAGACTATCAAACCATGAAATAGGATTTGAGAACGAAGATACATAACCTGAATCAGATATAATTATTATACCTTGAAGAACACATGAAAGAAGCATGTCTTTGGGTTGGCATAGTTTTCACCAGGAGGCTGCACGTGATTAAAATTAAGACCAGGATCAGTAATAAATCTATTAGAAGAGCCAAAATCCAAATTAACATTGTCTAAATAAAAATCCGGCACTAAATCCTAACAATCATAAACCAAAAAGTTAAATAAGAGGTTCTACATTATTTTGAAGAACAAAACATGTCCAAATTTAGAGAGGGATGTTAAACTTCAACATTACAGAAATGTTGAACTTACTCTACAAATTCTACAATTCTAGCACTCAGGACATAAAGCATAGGGCCTTGGACAAATAAAATCTTCTATATCATAGCAGCAACGAAGCAGGCTAACACAAGCTCTTAATAGATAATGAAAAAAATAAACAAAATCAAAAACGAGACAGTCATTGTCAACTAATTTACTATCTCCACGAAGTCATTAACATTTACAAAGAACTAGAGAAAAAAATTCTTCCTCGATAACATCAAATAGTTAAAATTTTAGGCTGTGTTGGTTGGGGGGTTTGGAGGGGAGGGGAGGGGAGGGATTATTTTAATTTTGTTTGTTTGGTTCAATTTTTTGAAGGGGAGGGGAGGGGAGGGGAGCAAAATCTCTCCTAAGTCAAATTTAGCTCCCCTCCAAGGGGGGGTTTTGAGGGGAGAGAAAGTGATGAATTAAAATTTTAAATGTAATTACTAAATTATTCCTACTTATATTGTTTTACTTTTATTTATAACATGCTATAAGGATAAAATAGTAATTAGTTTTAAAATCTCTTCACAATCAAACATATTATTAAAAACCCTCCCCCCCTCCCCTCCCCTCCCCTCCTTTGAACAAACATATATTTAATTAAAATCCTCTCCTCCCTTCCCCTCTCCTCCATTAAAACCTCCCCCCCCTCCCCTCCCCTTCGTTAACCAAACAGACCCTGTCTATACCTAATTTTGTCCGGAACCAATCAAAACCCAGCTGAATCTTAACAAGTTCACTACTGTAATGAGATTGAAGCAACATAAATTCACAATCATAAGATCTTTAAACTACTAATACACGAAAGCACAACAATCTGTAAAAGCATTTCTAATCCTTTATCAGATTCCCGCGAACCAAACAGTCTCTTTCTCTCTAATTCTCTTACATCAGCAAATAAACAAATGGGTAATCTTTAAGTCATCCAAAATCAAAGATCTAAATTCACAGTAAAATATATCAAAAAAGAATTAAAGAATGAATCAATGGCAACCCCAATAAACTATTGACTTAATATTATACGTAACTCACCTGATTGAGATCCATTTAAGCGAATCAATTTCGCAATTTGAAAAACTATTGATCTTTTTGGAGTTTTTTTAATTCGAGTCGAGAAATTTTCGGTCGAAATATTTATCGGAATTGTTTAATTTGGCTTTTTGAAAAATCAACCACACTTGGAAATTTACATTTAATTTTAATATAATAAATTTATCCAAAAACTAAATAAATACAACTAAAAGAAACGAAAAAAAAATTAAAACACACGCGCATATATATAATATATTTACTTTTATTAAAATATAAAATATTTCAAGAAAAAATATACATATAATCAATTTACAAATCATAAATTTTAAAATATAACCAATTATCGATATCTTTCTATGAAAAAGTCAAAAATGACCTTACATTTATCAAAAACAAATTTTGATTTCAAACTAGTTATTTTTCAAACATTCATATTTTTTTAATCCAGATCCTGAATCACAATTTGTAAAAATATAAATGCACGTAATATATTACATACAATTTTCATAAAAAAAATCCCTCAAATTTTCTGTAAGGTCGAAGTTAGCCACAAATTTTTGCGTTGCACGTATTTCATATAAATCTTCGTCATAGTCACATTTTTACCTCAATTATATTCGTGACTGAAAGTTGCATTATATGTGCCTCAATCACTTTAGTAACCTCAATTACATTGTCGACCCTAAGTCATATTGAACACAGTCATAATAACATTTTACTTAAATCACAAAGAACTCAATTATAATCATATTTTTACCCACACTTATAATTCAGTTGGGCAAGTGAAAATTTAATCATGAGTAAGGCTCAGTAATATTGTCAATCCTCAGTCACATTGAGTATAGTCATAATTGTGACCTTAGACACATTAATTACCTCACTCACATTGCCGACCCTCAATCACATTAAGCACTATGACATATGTGATCTCAGTCATATCAGTTACCTTAGTCACATTATCGACCCTTTGTCACTTTGAGAATAGTCAAATTTGTGATATCAATCACATTTCGACCCTCAATCATATTATCGACCCTCAATCACATTTGTGACCATAATCATAATGTGACTATTAGTTGTGTGACTGATAATTTAGTCTTGAGTATGCCTCAGTCACACTTGTGATTTTATTTTTTTTATCCATAGTCACTATGTGACCATAAATGATTTTATCCACATATCAATATATAGTAGAAAGAACTTAATATTTAGTATAAATTTAAAGTAAAATAGTTGCTTT